>JARQOC010000003.1:527022915-527085612 GCA_033576535.1 Allobates femoralis | reverse complement strand
ATGCCCGCTGAGCACCTGCATTCAGAAGAGGTGATCATTTTTACTATACGATTGAACGCTGCAGGGTTGAAGCAGCCTAAGGGGCCAAGTAAAAAAAAAAGTGGGAAAAGAGTATTAAAAAATGTGAAAAACCTTAAAGTTCAATTAAAGTTCAAACCACTCTCTTTTTGTCCCATTGGAAATAAAACTATAACGAAAAACACGTCTGGTATAGCTGCGTTCTGAAATCAAAATAGAAAATTATTTAATGTGATCTGTAAACTGCGTAGCTGAAATAAATCCAAAAGCCAAAATTAAGCTTTTTTTGTTTGCTGCAACAGTGCAATAAAATGCAATAACAGGTGATAAAAACATCACATCTACGCAAAAATACTATCATTAGAAATGAAGACAAGAAACAGAAATGGGGAGGATATTACATTCATACATATTTCTCAAAGAGATAATACATTATCCATCCTCACAACATGATTTATAAAGCGAATACACTCCTACCTAAATTGTCAAAAAATGTGTAGACCACATAATGGAGTTTGAGTATTTTAATATATGTAATCTTTATTAACAAATTAAGTTAAGAAGTTACAAAATACCCCTTGAAACCAAGGGGGGTCATAATGCAAGATTTTACATGGGGAAACAATGTAAATCCAGGATACTACAAGGGGTACAAGTTAACAGAAACAGTATGTCAGAGAGGGATTATGCTCTATACAACATGCTTTGGGTTTTCCTACTTTTTCAAGGGTGCTGTGTGCCTACATTATTCCCCTCTTATATACTGTATGTGCCTGTTCCTAAAGTCTGACTGCCATCACCTGTTAGAACAGCCACACACATCCAGCATCCCGGAACTAGTATACCCACTTCCGGTGGCAACACAACCACTCAATATGCATGACGGAGAAATTACCAGTGACGTCATTCGTCATATGCAGTGGCCAGCTCAAAGCCGCCCCGTGCAGACACCCGGTCCGACCAATGAACGCGGCACGCGGCACAGGAATCTAGACAGACAAATCTAAATATATCCCAATATAAAGATACCGTCACAACAACAGTACACTGTGTTCCAAATTATTATGCAAACAATATTTCCTCATATTTTCACTAAATTACCTACGGTATATGAATTGCAGCCATTGTTATTTTCCAGTCATTTACTATTCTAGTATGATTGGAATTTTGTTGAAAAAACTGCCTATGAAAACAGTATATTTTTAAAAATAATAAACACTCAAAATGCATGTTCCAAATTATTATGCACAGCAGAGTTTTCAACCTTTTTATTTTTATTTTGAACAAAAAAATGGTCAATTGTGAAATTATAAGCAATATCAGCTTATTAGAAAATGAAATCAAACAGTTTTCAAGTCAAAACTTTATTCTAGGTGATGTTACATTTGCACATAGGACCCCTTGTTCGAAAGAAGCTTCTGAACTCTCTCGTCCATGGAATTTGTTAGTTTTTGGATGGTTTGTGCTTCAGTTGTTTTGCATGTGGACAGAATACCCTCCCAGAGCTGTTGCTTAAATGTGAACTGCCTCCCGCCATCATAGACACTCCTTTTGATGATGCTCCAGATGTTCTCATTGGGGTTGAGGTCAGGGGAAGATGGTGGCCACACCATAAGTTTGTCCTCTTTTATGCCCGTAGCAGCCAGAGATGCAGATGTGTTATTTGCAGCATGAGACGGTGCATTATCATGCATGAAAATGATCTTGCTGCGGAAAGCACGGTTCTTCCCCTTGAACCATGGCAGGAAGTGCTGTTTTAGAAGCTCCCCTCTTTACCCCTTCAGTGATCCTAAAGGGGCCGACAATCTCTCTCCCCATGATTCCAGCCCAAAACATTACTCTACCTCCTCCTTGTTGGCACCTTAGCCGTGTTTTCATGGGGTGTCCATCAACCAGCCATCCTCCACTCCATCCATCTGGACCATCGAGCGTTGCACGGCACTCATCGGTGAACAAAACCGTTTGGAAGTCAGTCTTCATGTATCGTTTGGCCCACTGGAGCCGTTTCTGCTTGTGTGCAGTGGATAGAGGTGGTCGACAGGATGGCTTACACACAGCTGCAAACCTCTGAAGGATCCTGCATCTTGTTGTTCGGGGGACGTTGGAGGCACCAGCAGCTTCAAAAACTTGTCTGCTGCTATGACAAGGCATTTTTACAGCTGCACTTTTAACCTGACGCAATTGCCTGTTGGAAAGAGTCCTCAATTTTTCCTTATCAGCACGCACACGTGTGTGCTGGAAATCAGCTACATACTTCTTGATTGTGCGATGATCACTATGAAGTGTCTTGGCAATGTTGATTGTAGTCATGCCTTGACCTAAATACTCCACAATTTGTTGCTTCTCAGCAGCTGACACATCCTTTTTCTTTCCCATTTTGGCAAAAAATGTAGGCTGCTTAATAATGTGGAACAGCCTTCTTAAGTAGTCTTGCCTTTATTTGGACCACACCTGCCAAACTAATTTGCACAGGTATCTGCAATTGCTATCAGTGATATAAAGAGCCCTGACACACATCACCATCAATGAGTTTAAAAGACAAACAAAAAAATTCTAACCTTATCACTCCTAAACTCTTTTTGCATAATAATTTAGAACACAGTGGATAGTGACCAACTATATGATGTTAAATTGCCCGCACTCCACCATCTGCACAGTAATATAGAAAATGTAAGCTGCTTGTATAAGAGTAATTATAATACAGTTTCATGGGGCTAGTCCCAATTACAGTATGGTGGGAAGTGCATGGTCACATCCAAAGTCATTCGTCAATAATCTTCTTTCATATCCCGGGCTCCATCTTGGATGTGGAAGAATGTGTAAATCCTTATCTTGTTTGTCATACATCATATCTAGGTGTGATATAAAGAGGGGAAATAGATAGGTCACAAAGTGTGGCCAATTACTAAAAAGACAGAACACACAAGTTAAAATAAAGCACAGTATACCAGATATACTGTATATTGCTGCATATTTACATGGTTGAGCTGGGAATTACATGCTTACAAAAAAGGGACAAAGCTCAACTTTTCATTAAGTCCTGCAGGTGACATTGTGTCCAAAGTCACAATCTACCTGCATTCCATCTTTGCAAGTGCCTTCTTCAGGTCGCCTTCCCTAATACCACAGTGGAAGGCATCAATCCCCATGACACGTCACCCACTAGGATCACAGTCATCGGCTGCCTTAAAGTGTCTTTGGATGGTCCTCAGCAAGGAATCATCAGAAATCTATCTGGCGTTTTGTATATCACGAACGTGCTCACAGATCCTTATCCGTATCTGCCTACATGTAAGGCCAACATAGGCTTTATGGCACGGGCAAGTTGCGTAATAAATAACATATGAACTGCTAGAGGAGATGTATTGTCTCTTATGGAACTGTTTCTTATCAGCTGAGTGGAACATGCTAATCCTGACAATATTACCCAGATTGCAGGCCATGCAGTCTCCACATGTAAAACAGCCAACACGTTGAGATCTCACGTCTTGATTAAATATACCTGTCTTTTTTATGATGGCTGTCTACTAGTATATCTTTCAAGTTTCTGCCCTTATGGGCAGTCACTGCAGGCCTGTCAGGTAATTTCTTACATCAGTCAGCAAGACCAGCCAGTGTTTTTGGAGGACCTCCCTCACCCTATTCCAATGTTAGTGGTATATAGAAATAAAACGTATATTGCCATCAGACTTCCATGTTTGATCCCTAAACAGAAGGTCCTCTCCTGGAGTATTTTTGGCCTGAGAGTAACTTCTCTTGATACTGAGGTTGCTATAGCCCCTAAACCTAAACCTATCACGAAGATCAGTGGCCTGAGTTTTAAATTTTTGTGCAAATCCGCCTCATCCTCGGGAACTGTCCCAAAGGAATAGCTTTTATCATAGATTTAGTGTAAGATGATGACACATGGAGCAAGGCATTCACAGAAGTGTTTTTTCTATGCACGTCTGTTTGCACCATGCCACCATCATCCACCTCAAACAGCACATCTAGGAACTCAATTCTCTTCTGACTCATAGTGTACCTCAATCTGATATTTAGATTATTTTCATTAAACCTGGACATAAACTCACCCAACAGAGACTCGGCACCCTGCCACAGGAACAGCACGTCATCTATATATCTGTACCAACACACAACCTGCTCTGCAAGTGGAACTTAACTAAAAATGGATTCCTCCCACCTGTCTAAGGACAGGTTGGTGTAGGATGGTGCACATGGCAGAACTGCGCCTCTGCAGGTAGAATCAATTCTTAAGGGTGACTAGGTTATGAGAATGAGCTCTATGAGTTCCATGATGAGACTACACATCAGTCTATCCAGGGAACTAGCTCCCAAAGAGTGGCTGACCGCCTCCAGGCCATGTTCGTGAGAGATACAGGTGTAAAGGGAATCCGCATCTGCAGTTACCAGCCACATATGTTTTTCCAGGCAGAGGCCATCTATCTTAAGGGCCTGCTACACACAACGATATCGTGAACGATATCGTTGCAATGTCACCGGTTTGGTGATGTCGAAACGACATCTTTGTATGTGACACGTATCAACGATCAACGATAAGTCGTTGATCGTTGATCGTAGATTTATGGCCAGGACCATAAATCTATCGTTGGTCTCCCGCTGGGCGGCCAGCAACGGCGCGTGTGACAGCTTCTTTTTTGCAGATTGAGCTGAGGTTTCTAATGATACCTATTTTGGGTGGATGCGCTCTTTTGATTGCCCGTTATTGCATTTTATAGCAATGTTGCGGCGACCAAAAAACGTAATTTTAGCGTTTGGTCCTTTTTTCCGTTACGCAGTTTACGGCTGTTATTAATTGATTTTATATATTGATAGATCGAAACATTTCTGAACGCGGCAATACCAAATATGTGTATTTTTTTTTAATACTTTTGTTTTGAATGGTGAGAAAAAGGGGTGATTTGAACTTTTGGTGGGGTTTCTCATATTTTTAAAAACTTTGTTAATTCTTGATTCTACACAGCCACATGGGTCGCCACAGCACTGCACCATCCGATCGCTTATGAAAGGTCCTGATGAGCTGCAGCACATTGGGACCTTTCACAATTGCGAACTGTGAGTGGTTGGCAGTGCTTAGTAACCACTCACAGGAAGTGCCCCGTGACAGCTTCCGGAGTCAAACCAGGACCCCAGGCTGTCACGTGAGTGCTGGAGATCCCGTGATCTCCGGTGCAGGCGGGGAACAGCGCGTTCCCTGCTGTGGCACCTCTGGATCCCGCTGTCAGTGTTAGATGGTGGGATCCAAGGGGTTACAGCACCGATCGGATCCTGGATCCGATCGTTGCTGGAAGCCCGACATCTCAGCTGATGAGATCAGCTGAGATGTTGGGTGTTTGATGTGAGCTCCACGCCAGAGCTCACATCAAACCCCAGTAACCAGCCCATGATGTCCTCCTACGTCGTGGGTCAATAAGGGGTTAATCACCCACACCTGGTTTGTGATGAGCTTGCTTTTAAAAAAAATGCAGCAAATATGCAAATTGGTAATGTTCAAGCATCTATGATAGGCCCCACCCCCTGTGTTGGCATATTTGATTGGTTGTCCTACACACTAGTGCAAAAATAAATAAGTAGTTAAAAAAAACGGTGTGGGGTCCCCTATATTTTATACCCAATGCAGACAAAGCCGACAGCTGCAAGCTGTAACCCCCAGTTGTGTGCATTATCTTGGCTGTGTGTCAAATATGGGGGACCAAATGTGTTTTTCTTTTTTTCATTATTTAAATAAATAATTATAAAAACGGCAAGGGGTTCCCCCCCAATTTTGATACCCAACCAAGGTAAAGCAGACACCTTTAGGCTGGTATTCCCAGCGTGTTGAGGCACATGGTTAGTGGGCCCTCCCCAGGCTAAAATTAGAAGTCCACTGCTGACGGAGAATTGAAGCATCCATTAAATGCTCCAAATCCTGGCGCTTTACCCAGCTCATCCCGATTTTCTGGTGGCGATGGCAATTGAGGTAATATAAGGGGCGAATGACAGCAAAGTCAATGAGAATTCAAAAGCTTTGTCCACATGTTACTTTATTTTTCCCCCGCAGATTTGGTGCAGAAACAAATCTGCAGCATGCCAATTCTGCACCAAATCTGCATTTCCTGGCAGAAAAACTCATGCATTCTTAGTGCATTTTTCTGTCAGGAGATGCAGATTTGATGTAGAAATTTCTGCAACCAAATACTCAGCGGGCACACATAGTCTAATCAAATTATCTGGCACCCTTGAAGTAAATAATCCGGTAATCCGACACTATTGAATTCAATGCTGTATTACAAGAATTCAGTTCAATGACTTCACCTGAGGTGAGGTGACTGCATTTAACGAGTTAACCTCAGGTGAGTTCACTTGAGGTTACAGCTGGGGTACCCTTGGGGCCACGCAGCTTTGACCTCAGGTGAACTCACTGATCTCACCACTCTCACAGCTGCAGCTGCATCATTGTGTTCCTGAGGCACATTACATTATGTAATGCGATCACGCACTCCAACCTGAGGATGTAGCAGAGCTGGGATCTACGTGGAACATCATGTCTTCAAATTATGTCAGACCTGCAGGGGTGTTTTGGGTTTAATAAATTGGAGAAAGAGTTTTTTTTTTTTCAATAAAGTAGTTTTCTCTGTTCTATGTTTATTTCTTTTTACACAATTAGTAATGGGGGTCCCATTATGAATCCAGGGCTTCATGGCAGCTGTGGTTTTTTGACAAATCACAGCTGTCATTAACCCCTCAAGTTACCCTGATTGCCACTGCGCCAGGGTGAGGGTACCGTCACACGCGGCAATATTGCTTGCAATTTCACTGGCAATTTGCTGGTTGCAGTGAAATCATGGACACATTGTTACATTTGTACACAGCAACAAAATAAAACAATGTGTCCATGATTTCACTGCAACCAGCAAATTGCAAGTGAAATTGCCTAGCAATATTGCTTGCAATTTCACTGGCAATTTGCTGGTTGCAGTGAAATCATGGACACAATGTTACATTTGTACACAGCAACAAAATAAAACAATGTGTCCATGATTTCACTGCAAGCAGTAGTAACGGTACCCTAATTGTGATGAGCCGAGTAAAGCACCAGGATTTGCCGCATCTAGTGGATGTGCCAATTTCGTGGTAACTGCGGGCTGCTATTTCTAGCTCGGGGAGGGCCCAATAACCATGGACCTTCCTGGGCAGAGAACGCCAGCTGTCTGCCTTATCTTGGTTTGGAATTAAAATTGGGGAGGGAACCCCAAGCCTTTTCTTTTAAATTATTTATTTAAAGATTAAAAAAACTGTGTGGGTTCCCCGTATTTTGATACTCAGTCAGGATAAAGCACACAGCTGTGGGCTGCAGCCTCCAACAGTGTGTTTTATCTGTGCTGAGTAAAAAAATACAGGGCCCCACGCCATTTTTTTTAAATGATTTATTTATTTTTACACTAATGGGCAGGGCAACCAATAAAAATGCTGGCACAGAGGGTGAGGGTTGCAGTTTGACTGCAACCAATCTAATACGCTGTCACTAAGGGTGGGCAGAGGAACAAGTGAATATGCATAAGGCTTAGTGAGCAGATTCAGAAGCAGTGTAACAGCGGCGTGGAAGCTCGGTAAGTATAATCATGCTTTTAATCTCCATTTGGCTTCCTTTTGCTGCCCCCTAGCCCTTTATCCAAGTGGCAGAACCTGAACAGTATGGTCCACTTTACACACACCAACTTATCTGTCCAACTTCTGACCAACTTACTGTTTACAGTGAAATCATGGACACATTGTACCATTTGTGACTGTGTACAAATGGAACAATGTGTCCATGATTTCACTGCAACCAGTAAGTTGGTCAGAAGTTGGACAGATAAGTTTGGTGTGTGTAAAGTGGCCCTAACACAGACTTCACTGAGAAATCCATGTATAGGATCCATCCAAGGGCACTAGGTGTCCAGTACGGACTCCGAAATTTACAGTTCTTGTTCGACCATCACTAATCAACAGAGAGGAAGTAGGGGGAAAAAACCAACAGAAATTCAATAGCGTAGTAAGAGAAGGGCATTTTCAATGCAGCCATATTAGAAATTAGTTTAGATTAGGGCAATAAATAGATAGGGATTAAGATTACAATTTCTTCAGCCTCCGGGCCACCCATTTAACCTTTAGATGAGTACTCAATGTGCACGTGGAATAACATTCAGCCTTGGGAAAGGTAAGCATAATACAGGATATACATGCAAGTACTGTAATTATTTGACAAGGGAAAATGTTCTAGTATTTAAAGGCTCAGTTTCCTTGTTCTTGTGACCCTGGCAATACATGTTATTACAATAGCAAGGATATGCATCAATTGATTACACCCTTTTTAATTATTGTTGCACCATAGTAAAAATACCATAATAAATACGAGTCAGTTTGTTTGTCATAGTGATCACCAGGGCAGCACACAGTAATAAACAGATACACTCCAATGGCAGAGTTAAATTTATTTGTCATTTAATTGCTCTGTCATAGCTGAATGTATTATTATTTATCATATCGTATCCAATTATCTTCTACTGACCAGACAAATCAAATTGTGAAAGGATCCCAGGGCTGTCTGGCTATAGTGCACTAACAACTGCTTGTAAACTGCTGCCAAAGTATATGGGCTCATGTACTTCGATATAGAAATGAACCAGTACACTATGTTTAAAACATAAAGATTGGATTATTTATTTTTCTTTAAATAGTTTTATTACAAAAAATATTATTAAAAAAAAGTATAAAAAAAACACAATAAAACACATGCACAATGCTGTTCATTGTGTACAGGATACATTTATCAAAATGTTACGGTAATTACAACACCAAGATGGAAAAGTCATGGAGTTATACAAATCACAGGCTTGATAGACTTACTAATGATATGCAAATGATGAAAAAATGAAAACAACATTTTTAAAACACCTCAATTTATTCAGCATCAAGTATGAGCGATACATGCAGAAATACATAGACTTGCACACCTCAGCATGTCATTAATAATGTTAATGGTTTTCTGTTACGCTGAATGCAGTTGGACACTCAAATCATCAAAATCTGCTGCTGGCAGCTTCCTGTTGTGCACCCCTGAAATAAAGTGTGGCGCCCCTGCGACCAGGGTGGCTACATAGGAAACCGCAGCCAGGTAGAAAAAAAGACAGTTTATACAATAAACACCCTCACAGACATCCCACACACCACTAGGAGGCAGCACCCAACCCGGAGCCTGGAACTCTAAGCGGGCAAGGAGTGGTGGGTTTAGAGGACAGTGGGTGGGAAGCATGGAGGTCAGGTGACAGAAGGTACAAGTAGAGGAAGAGGAGGAGGAAGGAGTTAGTAGGCCGAAGTAGGCTGAGAAGCAAAGACCCAGAGTAGGCCAGAGTGAGCCGAGCAGCCAAGACACAGAGAGCTGAGCTGAAAAGACACAAGAACAAAAAGACACACATGTTCTGGAGGAGTGGGGCTGATGGAGATGCAGAATCCACAGAGTCACAGAAACCATGGAGAGAAAGCTTGTCCATAGCCAGCACCCAAGGTAGTGTGAGGAAAGAGACGGACCAGCAGTACCGGGTTGGAGGAAAACGGCAGCACTGACTAACTGGAGGAGAAGTCTTCCCTATTGAAGCTGGAGTCACACAGGTCAGAGGGAGTCTTATAGTGCCTTACGGGAGAGGGCTATTGCAGGCTAGGCACACAGCAGAGTGTTGGCTCTGACAGGGACCAAAAATTTACCCGGTATCGCCAGATTCACCGACGGGGAGCTCCAATTCTAAGTTGGAGTTCCTACACCAAGGATAGGAAGCACAGTAGCAACCACGAGGACCCACAGGGGTCCGAGCTGCCGCGGTACTGTCCGGAGACACACAGAGAGAGAGAAACTACAGCCTGGAAAGGACCTAGAAGGAGTGAGGGGTCTTAGAATGACAACCTGGCTGCAGAAGGTCTAGTGAAAACCGGAATGAAGTGACTGTAACTCGTGTTAAGAAGTGAGCTGTACTGAGAACTACTGTAAACTGCTTAAAGAGAACTGACAAGTAAACCCGATGAACCCTGCCTGTGTGTCCATGTTTGATTCCAGGGATAAAGAACTGTTTAAATACCTTTTCATTCCTGTCAGAAGCAGCCCGGCCTGTGGCGGACTCATCCATCTGGCTGCAGCCCATCCATCCATCCTCCTGGCAGAGAAGAGCTGCAGCGGTGGTCCCATCATTGACCACAAACCGTGCGTGGCGTCACGACAAACTGTATCCTTTGTATATATCCCCTTTTACTTGTGAGAACCCAGGACATGGTCCAGACCAGGACCTCCGTGACATTCCCCAGCAACGACCCGGTCCGGCACCGAGTACCCCGTCCCAGTTGCCTCTACAACCGTATTCTAGTCTACAATCAGCTGTTCATCCAGTGTCTCAGCTGAAATTCCAGTGTCAGTTTTCCTTGAACCACCCTCTTTTCAAGAATAGCATTATGGTGAAGAACAAAGTGACATCGACAGCAATGATGAAGATTTTTAAATTGAAGATGTCTCAGTTCGTAAGGGATTTGACCAACAGCATGAGTTGAACTATTTGTCACGAGATTTGGAGCTATCAAAACAGGCTTCAGAACTCCCATCATCAAAACTTAATGGTTGGTTGCAACATGAGCATCATGGAGCATTTTCTGTATAGACATCTTGCTAACTACTCTGACAACCTTGGTGCAGTCATTGATGAGCAAGGTGAATGATTGTACCAAGTGTTAAAGGTCATGGAGGGACTGTATCAGGGTAGATGGGATGTACATATAATGGCTGACTTTTGCTGGAGCATCAGGCTAGATTGTTTAGAGACTGAATACTACACAAAAAGCTATAAGAGTAAATTTATACCTTAAACTGATACCAAATTTTAGTATGTGCACACAAATTTGACTTACAGTAACAATATATCCTTTGTATGAACAAAACAGCTTTAAATGTTTAGTATCTACTAGTAGTTAAAGGGTTATTCCCTAAATCATAATGTCATCTCCGAATTAATCATGTGCCAATACAACCTATTTTCAGATCTGCAGTGATTTGCAACTATCACCCACCTAATAATGAGCCCCAGGGCTCTCTTTACCCTCATTTGTCACTGAATCAATCATCTGGCGGTTGTTCTAATGTTGTCCAGGCTCAAGTCCCTGTCACATTGACTGCTTATTTTGCAAAGCATGCATTGTCCAGGAGTGTCATGTGTGGCAGGGACTTGAGCACGGACTTCCTTACTTACTTAGGGTACATACATAATGGGTATCTTACTGGTATTCTTCCCTGACTTTATACTGTGTAATACATGTTCTATTTCTTAAATTCCTTGATTGCGTTTTGTGTATGCACCTTATATTATATTGCTGTTTATGTGTCATGCCTGATAAGGCAGTAACGTGGATAGTGGACCCACTAGACCACAACGGCTTCTGTTGAAGCTGAACTCAAGAAACCAGCCGGACTAGGACATCAGAGAACTGCAAGAATTTATTAAAGACAATAGGAGAACTCACAAGGGAGGTCCCCTGGGGCCAAAGCACCAAGTTCCCCCAAGAGAGCAACGGCAAGCGACAACTCTGAGACTAGAGGGGCAAGCCAAGGGGAACAAAGTCTATGAGGGGGGAGAGATCCTGGGAATCGGATGGGCAAACCAGAGAGGAACCAGGATAGCCAGGAGAATCCAGAGGAGGCACAAGGCTGTGTCACCAACAGATGGTCCAGAGGGGTCTGAAGGGTACTGACTGAGTCTGCAGGGATAAAGGCTAGAATGGCGAGATTCCAGGCAGCCATAAGATCAGGAACAGGACACCAGCATTAAAAAGGAAACATCAGGCATAATTGGCATGCAGAGACAATCAATAGCAAGCAAGTGCTGATCCGGGGACCTGAGCAATGCAATGTTTGAACCACAGTACAAATTGCCCAGCCAACTCCCTAGGGAAGCGAGGGCCTTAAACACACAAAAACCTCTCAACGATTGACTGAGAGGTGATTTTTTTTTTAAAAAAAAAGGGTGTACTGGCCCCTTAAATGCTATCAGTCTGCGGCGCGCACTCCCTATGTGCACTCCCCCACAACCCTGAAGTGAGGGGAAGCAGAGGAGAAGCAATAGGACTGTGCAGCAGCATGGAGGGAGGGACATCACGGGAGTGCGGATGAGTAAGAGGGTGGGGAACAAAGGGATGCCTGCAGCAAGATGGGACCCAATTCTCCCGACCCCTGGAGATGGGTCCCGCTGGTGAGGACATTACTTTAGGGTTACCCATGCCTTACTTATAATATTTTTTTTCTCTGATTGTCAGAACGAGGTGCAATTGCTAGGTTCAGTGTAAATTTCTGCCATATCAACTTCTATAATTTATGCATATTTTTATTAAATTGTTGGCTTTGTGATTTTACTATTGAATAAATAAATTTTGTATATTTTATACTAGTAAGCTCGAATTCTCTTTGTCACGATTAGCTTAGTCAGGACCTGCAGCTCTCTGGCGCCCCCTTAGCCTTCTGGCCAAATCCGGTACTGCCAGAGGATAAGAAAGGTGCCCAGCTGCCCTAATTTATGTTGTCTATTGCGGCACGTGATGTGACAGGATGTATATATACCACCAGTTCCTGCCAGGAACGTATATATACCTCGATCCAGTCACCCTCACGCCCACAATATCACATAAATACAGAAGTATGCTGCCACCACCGACCTTTTCAGGTGGGTCGGTAACCTGTGCGATAGCGTAAAAAGAGCAGGGAGGTCGTGAGAAGTCGTTATAGGACAAGGAGATCGGAACTAGTAAATTAAAATAGTTTACTCCCAAATAGGGCAATGGTTACAAAGATTTACAGAATATTATATAAGAGACAAATTACATGTATGAATAAACAGTTATGAAAAACATAAAAGGGATAAAAAGAAGGTTCAGACCTAGTCAGGCTTGGTACTTAGTTTCTTGGAGGAGGCCCCTCCCCTGGATGGTAAGATTCTGTCGACAGCTGGTGTTGACTGTCAGACCTCTGGACTCCTGGAGCAGAATGACCCAAAAACCCTTCTTTGCTTTTATTATACCAGGAGAAGTCTTTGACCCCCCTTCGCAGAGTGAGCCCTCCTTTGTGGGCGTGTCTGCTGAGCCATCCTCTCTCACCATGCTTAATGAATCCCCATTTTCCATATCTAAAGATGGGGGGGGCTCACAGACATAAGATATGGCTCATTTTTCAGGTCAGGTGATGCTGAGAAGTTTGATACCAAATATGACTTGATTGTCATATTTACAATGGCAGCAATCTCTTCTCAGGTTCCTGAACGTTGTACAACTGTACAAAATACATCATTAAATAGACAACACGGTAAGTAATCTAAAAATGTGTATTATGTGTTTGTGGTATGATCGGGTCGTCTTAAATTCGATATTGAAACCACTGTGAATTTTAGACAAAGGATTTGGTGTCTTTGGTAGAAAGAAAACTGGTTTGGACTGGTTTGTCCAGCGCTGGCTCTCCTGGAAGTGGTTTACGACCCATCGTAAATAGTTTTGGTTGGGGGGAGGCCAACAGTGTTTCTCTGTAAGCTACTTACAAACCAGCTACTCAAAAAAGGGGAGAGGGATGAGGGAGTAGATCTGTCTCTGCAGAAAAAATCATGAGCAATATCATCTATTCATGACACCTCCCCCTTTTTGATGACGCTATGGAGGAAGAACCTCTCGGTACTCCTCCAAGCGTGTCCCTGTGGGCTCTCCCCGCCGGGATAACCCATCGGCATTGCCATGCTCGCTGCCTTTTCGGTGCTGCACGGTAAAGTCGTACTGCTGGAGCGTGAGGCTCCAGCGTAGCAACCTCCCGTTGGTACCGGACAGGGAGTTCAGCCAGCTCAGGGGTTGTGGTCAGTCACGACAGTGAAGGGGTGCCCGTACAGGTAGGGCTGTAAGCGTTGCAGAGCCCATACAATGGCCAGACACTCTTTCTCTATCGTGGAATAGGCCACTTCCCTCGGAAGGAGCTTTCGGCTGAGGTACAACACTGGGTGCTCTTGGTTCCTTGAGTCGACCTGGCTGAGCACAGCTCCGAGGCCAAACTCACTAGCATCAGTCTGTACTAGGAATGGCTGCTTGCCGTCAATCGCCCTCAACACAGGGGAGCTGCTCAGGGCCGTCTTCAGAGCCTGGAAGGCGACCTCGCAGGCCTCGGTCCAATCGACTGCATGGGGTAGGTTCCTCTTGGTGAGGTCTGTGAGAGGCTTCGCAAGGCTACTATAGTTTGGCACAAAGCGCCTATAGTACCCTGCAGTGCCCAAGAAGGACAGCACCTGCTTTTTGGTCCTGGGGGTGGGCCAGGACACGATAGCGTCCACTTTCCCGGGCTCTGGTTTCAGCGTGCCCCCGCCTACCCGGTGCCCCAGGTAGTGGACCTCGTTCATGCCCATCTGGCACTTTCCTGGCTTAATGGTCAAGCCTGCCTGGCGGAGGCGCCCGAGCACCTGCCGCAGATGCTTGAGGTGATCCCCCCAGGTGGGACTGAAGACGGCAATGTCATCCAGGTACGCCACCGCGTACCTCTCCAGTCCCAGGAGCAGGGAGTTAACCATTCTCTGGAAAGTGGCCGGGGCATTTTTCATGCCGAATGGCATGACCGTGGATTCGTATAATCCAAAGGGGGTGATAAAGGCGGACCTCTCCCGGGCCTCGGGGCTCAGGGGAATCTGCCAATATCCCCGACTCAGATCCATAATGGAGAGATAGCTTGCACTAGCTAACCGCTCCAGCAACTCCTCAATGCGTGGCATTGGTTGGGCATCGGAGGCCGTGATAGCGTTGAGCCCCCTGTAGTCCACACAGAATCGGGTGGTCCGGTCCTTCTTTGGTACCAGGACTACAGGTGAGGCCCAGGCGCTCTTGGACTCGGTAATCACTCTCAACTTCAGCATCTCATCGATCTCCTGGCGCATGACGTGCTGCACCTCGTCGGAGATTCGATAGGCTGTCCGCCGGAGTGGGGCATGATTACCGGTGTCCACCTCATGGACCGCCGCCGCCGTCCTTCCAGGTATGTTGGTGAACATGACTTGGAAGGATTCCAACACCGCTCGCATCTGAGACCGCTGGCTTGTGGATAGCAAGGTGCTTATCTCCACATCCTCAATGGACCCGCTGGCCTTCGCTTGGGCCAACATGTCCAGGAGGGGATCTTCCTCCCCATCCTCGGGCAGGTTGCAGACCGGTAGGACACAGGGCCCACGTTCTTGATGAGCCTTCATCATGTTGACGTGAAAGGCCTTCCGCCTACCCCGCTCGGGGTCGAGGGTGACCACATAGGTGACTGGGTTGAGCTGTTGGTGAATGACGTAAGGGCCCTCCCAGGCTGCCTGAAGCTTGTCCTTTGGTACGGGGACCAGCACCCACACCATCTGACCCACCCGGTAGGTCCGCTCACGGGCGTTCTGGTCGTACCAATGCTTCTGGTCAGCCTGGGCTTGCGCCATGTTGACATTCACCAACTGCGTCAAGGTCTGCATTTTGTCACGGAAACGCATGACATACTCCACGATGGACACTCCTGGGGTGCTCTGCTCCTCTTCCCAGGATTCTCTTACTAAACCAAGGGGTCCCCGGACCCGTCTGCCATACAGGAGCTCGAAGGGAGAGAACCCTGTCGAGGCCTGTGGGACCTCTCGGTAAGCAAATAGCAGGTGTGGGAGGTAACGTTCCCAGTCGCGTCCCTGGGACTCAACCAGCATTTTCAACATCTGTTTGAGGGTGGCATTGAAGCGTTCGCACAAACCATTTGTTTGCGGATGATATGCGCTTGATACCAGATGCTGCACCTGCATTTTCTTACAGAGGGCCTTCATTATGCCAGACATGAACTGGGTCCCCTGGTCGGTAAGCATCTCCCTGGGAAATCCTACTCGGGAAAAGATGGCCAACAGGGCATCCGCCACCTTATCTGCCCTAATTGACGACAGAGCTACTGCCTCTGGATACCGGGTAGCAAAGTCTACCACAGTGAGGATGTACTTCTTTCCAGAACTGCTGGGTATGGGCAGTGGTCCCACGATATCCACAGCAATCCGCTGGAAAGGCTCCTCTATCACTGGCAAAGAGTTCAGGGGCGCTTTAGGAGCCGGCCCTGCCTTTCCCACTCTTTGGCACGTGATACAGGAGCTGCAGTAGTTTTTCACATCTGTCCCCATTTTGGGCCAATAGAAGTGGTGCGACAACCGGGCCTTGGTTTTGCTAACCCCCAAGTGTCCAGCAAGGGGGATCTCATGGGCAATCCGCAACAACTCATCCCTGAATTGGTAGGGAACGACCAGCTGTCGTTCTCTAAGCCAATCCTGTTGGGGTGTACCCGGCACAGTCTCCCGATACAACCTCCCTTGGTCCCAGAATACCCTCTCCTTATCAGTCTCGGAGGGGGGCTTACTGGCGAGGATCCTTAACGTCTCTAGGCTAGCATCTGTATGCAGAGCTGCCTGAAACTCCTGGCTGGAGGCAGCCAGGAGGGACTTTAAGGCCACATCCTCCTCGGGACTCTCTGGGACCTGCTCTGGGTCCGGAATCGGTTCGGTTATTCCTCTGGCTGAGGAGGGTCCAGAAGGCAGGGGGTTCCTGGCGTTCTGGGCACTCTGACTGCGGGTGACGGCGGCTATGTAGGCCGTCTCCCCGGGGAATAACACCGTCCCATCAGCCTGTCTGGCTGTGGGTACTACTTCCCCATCATCCCCTGTTACCTTAGGAGCGGTGCTCATCATGGGGCAGCTACCATCAGCCCTGTCACCGTCTGTGGTGACACGGATCAGCTGCATGGCACTCCCCGCTTTATGGGCCCCGGGACTCTTCCCATCACCCTTAGCACTAACACTGGCTCCTGGTAGGGATCCTCAGCAATATCACCCCGCAGAGTGACATGGCTGAGTTCTCCTGTACCTCCTGATACATTGTCATCATCATCATCATCATCAACATCATTATCATCAACATCATTATCATCATCATCAACATCTTCAGTTAAAGCATTGACCTTACCATCATTAGCATTAACCTTATTAACCATATCAGATCGGGGAGGGGAGTCAGGGACATAATAAGCGAACATTTTCCCCAAATCAGTCCCCAGTAAAACATTTGTGGGCAAGTTTTCAGACACCCCCACTTCCTTCACCCCACTCCCCGCACCCCAATCAATAAACACCCGGGCCATTGGCAGGGGACAGCGGACGCCCCCAATCCCGGTGACAGTCAGAGTCTTTCCTGGGATAAACTCTTCCGTGGACACCAGTTCAGGTCGGATGAGGGTTCGTTCGGCCCCAGTGTCCTTGAGGCCCACAGTGACAGTGTCCCCCACCGTGACAGTCTGCAAATTTTCACAGGCCCTCCCAACCGACCCACCCACAAAAAAAACTGATGCCTTCTGCCCTGGAGCCTTGGGTGGTAGATTCTTCCTCTGCTTCTCTGGGCAAGTGGCACTGAGATGACCGGTCTGGTTGCAGGAGTAACACTTGCGGAGATCGGATACCGGCCGAGTGGGGTTGGCAGGGGGGCCAAGGCCTCCAGAAGGTCGGCTGGCAGGGATGGTGGTCATCTGCTTACCCCCCTTCCAGTTGGTGATGATCGGCTTCCGTCCCTCTGGTCTCCGGTTGGTCTCGTAGGTGTCCGCGATCTGTGCTGCTTTGTTCGCATCCGGTGGCTCTCGATCCATCACGAACTGTCGCACCTCAGTGGGGCAAAGATGCAGGAACTGGTCTTTCACCATCAGATCCTTTATCTGCTCAAAGGTGGTCACTTTCAGTCCTTGAATCCACTGCTCAAAGTTGGTTCTGAGCCCGTGGACCACATCACTATAGCTGTCGTGGGGTCCACGCTGGAGGTTCCGGAACTTTCTACGGTACACCTCGGGAGTCAGGTTGTATTTCCTGATCAGAGCCTCTTTGATTGCATCATAGTCACCATCTAGGTCTGGTGGGAGGTCAGCAAACGCCTCCGCAGCTTTGCCTCTCAGTCCTGGGGCTAGATACAATGCCCACTGCGTACGGGGTAGATTGTATTGTCTGCAGGTTTTCTCAAATCCCCGAAGGAAAGTATCTAAGTCCGTGTCCTTCTCCATCACAGGGAAGTTTTCCAAACGCGGTCTCCTTAGATTTGTGTCCTGGGAGGGGGTTGTCTGAGGATTGATACCCCTCTCTACTTGGGCCATCTGAAGCCTGAACGCTCTCTCGGCCTGGCGTTCTGCAGCCTCTCTCTCAGCCCGGCGTTCTGCAGCCTCTCTCTCGGCCTGGCGTTCGGCAGCCTCTCTCTCAGCCTGGGCAGCCTCTCTCTCAGCCCGGCGTTCAGCAGCCTCTCTCTCAGCCTGCTGGAACTGAACAATAAGCTGCCGGCGCTGATTGGGATCGCCTGTTCCCAGCTGTTGTAAGGCCATTTGTAAAGACAAGTCCATAGACTCCTCAGAACCGGTATTGCTGGCACCTCCAGAGGGCATCTCCGGTGCAAGAACTGGCATTACTTGGCCTGTCAGAGGTGGACTCGGTCTGTGTTCAGGTGCTTCATCAGTCTGCGCCAAGTCGTGCTCCGCCAATGCGTGAGCCAGCATATCCTTGGACTTGTCGGCAGTCTCTATCCCTCTTTGCTCGCAGAGGTTGATCAGAGTCTGCAGGTTCTTCTTCTTGTATTGGGCGGCCATATCAATGGACAGCCTTTGCCAAATAAAAAATAGAAAGAAAAACGGAGGGGGGAAACTGCTACACACACAGTATTGTCTCAGATCTAATAACCACTGAGTTCGATCTTCAAAACTTTTGCGCAGAGCTCTTGTAAGAACTGTGCAAGTTTTTAGTGAGAGGAATGATTGCTCAAACCAGATCACTAATGTCCTATGATCCCACCGCTGCCACCAATTGTCACGATTAGCTTAGTCAGGACCTGCAGCTCTCTGGCGCCCCCTTAGCCTTCTGGCCAAATCCGGTACTGCCAGAGGATAAGAAAGGTGCCCAGCTGCCCTAATTTATGTTGTCTATTGCGGCACGTGATGTGACAGGATGTATATATACCACCAGTTCCTGCCAGGAACGTATATATACCTCGATCCAGTCACCCTCACGCCCACAATATCACATAAATACAGAAGTATGCTGCCACCACCGACCTTTTCAGGTGGGTCGGTAACCTGTGCGATAGCGTAAAAAGAGCAGGGAGGTCGTGAGAAGTCGTTATAGGACAAGGAGATCGGAACTAGTAAATTAAAATAGTTTACTCCCAAATAGGGCAATGGTTACAAAGATTTACAGAATATTATATAAGAGACAAATTACATGTATGAATAAACAGTTATGAAAAACATAAAAGGGATAAAAAGAAGGTTCAGACCTAGTCAGGCTTGGTACTTAGTTTCTTGGAGGAGGCCCCTCCCCTGGATGGTAAGATTCTGTCGACAGCTGGTGTTGACTGTCAGACCTCTGGACTCCTGGAGCAGAATGACCCAAAAACCCTTCTTTGCTTTTATTATACCAGGAGAAGTCTTTGACCCCCCTTCGCAGAGTGAGCCCTCCTTTGTGGGCGTGTCTGCTGAGCCATCCTCTCTCACCATGCTTAATGAATCCCCATTTTCCATATCTAAAGATGGGGGGGGCTCACAGACATAAGATATGGCTCATTTTTCAGGTCAGGTGATGCTGAGAAGTTTGATACCAAATATGACTTGATTGTCATATTTACAATGGCAGCAATCTCTTCTCAGGTTCCTGAACGTTGTACAACTGTACAAAATACATCATTAAATAGACAACATGGTAAGTAATCTAAAAATGTGTATTATGTGTTTGTGGTATGATCGGGTCGTCTTAAATTCGATATTGAAACCACTGTGAATTTTAGACAAAGGATTTGGTGTCTTTGGTAGAAAGAAAACTGGTTTGGACTGGTTTGTCCAGCGCTGGCTCTCCTGGAAGTGGTTTACGACCCATCGTAAATAGTTTTGGTTGGGGGGAGGCCAACAGTGTTTCTCTGTAAGCTACTTACAAACCAGCTACTCAAAAAAGGGGAGAGGGATGAGGGAGTAGATCTGTCTCTGCAGAAAAAATCATGAGCAATATCATCTATTCATGACACTCTTTCTCTTATGTGTGTCTCAATACCCTAATGCATAAAAGGCATATTGATAGGATTTCTTATATACCGTAGGTGTTATAAAAAGCTGATATAACAACATTTTTCTTTAATTCTGGCATCTGTACACTATTTTATTACCTGTTTTTTGGTCTGCTATTGTAATAGGGCCAGGTAAATGGATATGTAGCCGGAAAATCTCTCCAAAGTGTTTTCCTTTGTTTTTTTCTGCTGTCACATTATTTTCTTCTAAACATATATCTACCAGTCATTATGGAAAATTTAGACATATTGGCATATGACAGGTCTCACTCACCATCTTCACACTTGGATATCTATATATACCTATCTATCCATCCCATATTTTTGAGGGGTAGAAGAAATGGACACTATTGGTATTTAATTCTCCTCAGCCAGCAGTAATAACTGCCACTCATCATGCCAGGCACAGTTAAATTGCTTAGCCTATTTAGAAATTACTTCACATACTAACTTTTGAATATTTATTGTAGATATATAATTTTAAAGAACTTTAATAAAATGATTTTATTGTGACTGGTAAAGGCTTAACTATAGTTCATTATTTTTCCTTATTTTCTTTAGACTCTCATCATCATCGGAAACCAATAGATACATCGATCATAATAGCTATAATTGGATTTATTTTGATTTCCATTGTAGTAATGCTGACTCTATTTTTCAAAAACAGAAATAGGAGTTTCAAGTGCTTCAAGAAGAAAGGTATTGTATATTCATAAGGCATTAAACTCCGAACTATTTCACATTTTTGATTTTTTGATGTATTACTACGTCTTGTTGCCCCCTTCAGCTAGGTATATACAGTGTGAGGTTGCGTACTCCTGGGGGTTCGCTTGACAGCGTACAATGACACCTACACATGTTTTTAACCGTTATGCAGCAGTTTATTACATGTAAACTGCTCCTCTCACATACAGAATAAATACATTATATTACACTCACATCACATAATACAAATAACATCACATTACATTCCACAGTACACAAATTATATTGCACATATCTAACACCCGGTTACCTTACAGTACCGGTACACACAAAGCACATAGGTAATACACCGTCCCCTAGGGATCCAGGTCTAGTCGACTCACCCCTATTCACACCTGACGGTATCTACCCTACGGCCAGGCTCTTCCTTGGCCTAATTCCCCCTTTAGAGAGTCTAGTCCCTTCCCACTGGCTGCAACAACCCACAGCCCCTGCACAGCACTCCGGCTCCTCTGAGCCAGGCCCCGACCCGGGTTTAGTCACCAGATCTCCAGGGCAAGTCAGGCCCCCAAGAACTCCTTGGCACATGTCTCCAGGTCGCCAACCGCTTCCAAGTCTGCCATCACCAGGGCCAAACCTCCAGGCAAGAAGCAGCACCAAACACTCCCTCGCAAGCCCCTCCAGGGTCAGCCCCACTTCCCAACTCCCGGTACTCTATTAACCCCTGTCGTCTGGCCTCATGGCTCCACTCTCACAGGACTTGGTCTTCTCTCTCCCACAGAGGCTTCTACTCTGCCTTCATTCATACACACGGACCTCACGGTCCCACATTATACACGGTCCTTTTCCTTCAGCCGTCATACACTTCCATAGGCCATCATGGACTCGTATGGACATCAGCCTTGTCAGGCCCCGACCACTCACACCAGCACAGTCCGGCATGGACTTCAGCCCTCTAGGCACAGACCAGGTTGTAAGCCACCTGAGCTTCAGGGCAGTCAAAGCATCCCCAAGGTCTCCTCACCCTGCCCATGATGCCCAGCTGCCTCCAAGCCCCCACCAACACAGGCAGAGATCCTGGATGGCAGCCTCACCACCATGGACAGAGTGAGCCCCCTACAAGTTCAGCCAGGACCACCCTTACACCCAGGTGCTCCACTAACCTCTCGGTCTGGCCACAGGCTCCACACGGCTCAGAGGGGCCGGCTTCTCCGGCATGGAGAGCCAGGCGTCCTGCCTCATCCCTCCAACGGGAACGGGACCCCCCTGAAACATGTCCTCTCCCTCAGAGGATCATGTTTGGTCTCTCTCTGGACTCTGCAGTCTCTGGTCTGATCTCCTCTGCAGCCTGATCTGATCTCTGCAGTCTCTGGTTTCCTCTGCAGCCTGATCTCCTCTGCAGTCTGATCTCCTCTGCAGCTTGATCTCATCTGCAGCCTGCTCTGATGTCTCCAACTCATACACACCTAGCAGGTTAAGTCCTGCTCACCACACCCACACTTACACCCCCACCTCAGCTGCTAGGCAATCAGTACACACATTGCTCTCAGCCGCTCATTAGGCTCATGAATATCCTGGCTATTAACCTATTGTGCACTGGACAGGATTACAGCACTCACTCTCAGCTGTTAACTCACTATGTTCCAGGTAGGTTTAACACACAGCACAACCACAGTAAAACCGGATACATGTGAACAGAGTCATATACCAACAACCTGTGTGATGCACCCGGCCATGGGTTGCATCACCACAACAGTCAAAAATCATGTCTGACAGAGTACACTGGCCCTCTATTTGCATCATTATAGTCAATGGCCCCATCAGCACCAACACTCGAATACCATTTTGTGTGAGTGCGAACATAAGCCACGACAGAACAACTGAACATATGCTAAAATGCTATGTGAACCTATAATTACAGGTATATATATAGATATATAGGTACCAATCCACAAAGTGAGGCAGCACTCCAAGCAAGTTCAGTTCTCAGATTTTATTCGTCCATAAACCACCACAACGTTTCAGACCGTAGTCCTTTCTCAAGTGTCACTTGAGAAAGGACTACGGTCTGAAACGTTGTGGTGGTTTATGGACGAATAAAATCTGAGAACTGAACTTGCTTGGAGTGCTGCCTCACTTTGTGGATTGGTATGAATAACAGACTGAAGGAACTGTTTTTTGAGGATATTTGCACCCATTATTTGTTTTTCAAGTGCTGCTCTATTTTTGTTTTTTCTATAGATATATAGGTAGATATAGCCTTATGATCATTTTAAATCAAACCAGGTGATAATTTTAGCTGTTAAAAACTTATATTGTATATAAATTGAAATAATAAAAACAGTAACAATAGACCAGCAATTGTTTTCTTGGAAATCCACTTTACTTTACATTTAAAGGACTTCATATATTAAAAACATGACAAAATGGTTTCATCATTTTAGAGAAAAGGAAATAGTTTCCTGAGTCATGACACGTTGCACTGTACTTCACTCAATACAAAAGAAATGCATTAACATATCCCCACAATCCTCAAATACATATGATGGTCCCCACAACCCCCCTCTATATATATGATGGTCCGTACAATTCTCCTATATATGGTTTATGATGGTCCTCACAATCCTCCTATATATATGGTGGTCCACACAATCCCCCTACATAAATGATGGCTCCAACAATCTCCCTATATATTATGGCCTCCACAATTCTTCTATATAGATGACGAGCTGTAAAACCCGGCAATGCCCAGGATAGTAACCTGCGGCCTCCTGCTGTATACTGAGGGCTGTGTGAGGCCTCCTGCGGTATACTGGGGGCTGTATATGGCCTTATGTGGTATACTGGGGCTGTGTGCGACCTCCTGCTGTATACTGGGGGCTTTGTGCGGCCTCTTGCAGTATACTGGGGGCTGTGTGCGGCAGGAATGATGGTCTACACAATCCTCCTATTTATATGATGGTCCCCACAATCTTCCTATATATATGATGGTCCCACAATCCTCCTATATATAGATGGTCCCCACAATCCCCTATATATAGGATGGTCCCTACAGCCCAATCATATAAAAACAATAAAGTTTATACTTTCTTGATACCCTGCACCACAGCCTCCATCCTCTCTTCTCTGGCGACCTGCAGAGGCAGCTCAAAGTGCAATGATGTCATTGCGCTGCCTGCGTGGGCACGCTGATGTCTCGTAAGCTATGGCCTGCAGTCCAGCAGACAGGCAGTGACAGAGGATGGATCTGTTGCTCAGTGCTCAGTTACAGGATTCAACTGAATCAGAGGCAACATGACATTCACCCAGTTCAATGCAGGGGACACAGGAGATCCAAGGCTCCGGACAAGAGGTTCGGGGCCAGAGCCCTGAATCTTTGATGCTAGCAACACCCCTGCCGCACAGTGAACCTCATAAAGATAAGTAAATAAGTAAAAATGATAACCAAATTGCTGGTTTATACTCATTCTGCGTTTGAAAATACCAAATAAAAAGCGATAAAAAATTTTATATTTCCCAAAATGTTACCAAAACATTTCAAACTCGTAATGCAAAAAATAAACCCTTACACAACTCTGTTCACCAAAAAATAGAGTTACAGCTTTCAGAATATGTCAATAAAAAACTATTATATAAAAGTAGCAAAACATTCAAAACTTTAAAAAATATATATATATAAGAATCTGGTATCACTGTAATCACACTGACCTGAAGAATAAAGTCATCTTATTACTAACACCAGGGGTCCGCAACCACCGGTACGTGGACCGGACTATGGGTGTCCCTGTGCAGGACCGCACCACCGCAGACCAGCACTACAGAAAGTGTGCTCTGCGGTGGCTCAGAGCGGCGTCCCTGCCCACCAAGACCCACACCGCACTAGGCCACTCTGAGCTGATCTCTGCCTCAGCTGCGTGCAGGGCTGCCACTAGGAATTTTGGGGCCCCCCTGAGTTTCCGCCCAGCCCCCACCCCAGCACCGCCTCCACCAATGCTCTGCCTCCACCCAAATATGCATTATATCTATAGTGAAAAATTGGAACAGCACCAAAAATTACCTCAATTTATGTGCAAAGTTTTCTCAACCAGCAATCCAGATGGTTCCTTACAATAGGGTAAAAAAGGAAAAACAGTACAAAAAAATAGAAAAAAGTGGACTTTATTGCCCAATACGTGGCCACACCATTGGACAAAAAAGTCCACTTATTTCTATATTTTTGTGCTGTTTTTCCTTTTTTTTTTTACACTCTCTCTCCCTATTATATATTACACACATACACACTTGAGACTGCTGTGGGCTGAATACACAATAGCTGTATACATAAAAGAGAATAAACAATAGAGACGGCTGCTAGCTGTATACACAATAGAGATGGCTGCGGCCCATATAGACAATGGAGATGGCTGCTGGCCGTATAGACGATGGAGACAGCTGCCGGGTATACACACAATAGAGAATACACAATAGAAACTGATGCCCGTATACACAATGGAGATGGCTGCGGGACAAATGCACAATGGAGTCAGTTGCAGGACAAATGCACAATGGACAAGGCTGCATCTTTAATCTATAAAAATCTGCAACATGTCAATTTTCAATTAAATTAAGCCACTTACCTTGCGTACTGGCAGGCACTTCTTGGATTCGGCCGCATCACACATCACGTTGGTAGTAGGTGTGTGAACTACGTGGTGTGTGACACAGCTGAAACCTGGAAGTGCCTGCCAGTACGCAATGTCAGCAGCATACAACAGGCCGGAGACATCAGCGACGGATGCAGAATTTTCTGCATCAAAAAAGCTGATATTACGCAGCAAAAGCACAACGTCTTTGCTACGTAATTTCTGCTAAAACGGTAGAAGATTCAAATTTGATGCAGAAAATTCTGCATCATATTTTTTGCCCATCGGCACATACCAACACACAGACATGCACACAGATTTATAGAATATATATGATATCATATTTACATACATTATAAACATATATGAAGACATTCACAAACATAAATAAACACATACACGTACACAATCATATAATCACAAAATCGTACGCACAATTATATATACACACAATTACATACAAACATGCACAATTATCAACATGAATCATATGCACACATACAATCATCATACACACATACACAATCATATCCACACATATGCAATAAATCATATATACAATCATATACACCAATCATATATATACACACATAATCATTTACACATACACATGTATACATACAATCTTCATATACACATAGATAATCATATACACCAATCATATATACATACACATATATACACACAATCCTCAGATACACACAAATACAATCTACACACATTTACACACAGACACAATCATACACAGACATACACACATATTGGTGGTGTTTTTTTACTTTTGTTGTTTGGGGACAGGCTCAGCTGATGGCTCATCTCTTCTCCTGTGTGCCCACAGCCTCGCACAGTTGCTAGCAGCAACCTCCTCCTTGGCGGGAATCAGGCTGGACTCGGCGTGCTGTACTGACGTCATTGCGACACTTGGTCACGCACAACAAACTGCTCACGGTGCTCTCTGCTGTACAGTGATGCGGACGGGCCAGTGCTGTGCAAGTAAATGTGTCAGGCCATGTGCACACGTTGAGTATTTGATGAGTTTTTTACCTCAGGATTTGTAGACAAAACCAGGAGTGGAACAATCAGAGGAAAAATCTAATAGAAACACATCACCACTTCTGTATTTAATTATCCACTTCTGGTTTTGGCTACAAATCCTGAGGTAAAAAACTCATCAAATACTCAGCGTGTGCACGTGGCCTTAGTGCGCCGGGCCATCCACATCACTGTACAGCAGTGAGTACCGTGAGCAGTTTGTTGTGTCCGGCACCGCACAACAGATTCGGCTGTGGCACGGCGCCGCTCACAGATTTCACATGGTACGGCCGCATGGCAGTGATGGGCGGCACTGGCTGCAGGCACGCTCACAGCAGCCGAGCCGAGGACATACACAGCATCGGTATGCCGCATGCGACGCATGCTGGCCGGGGGGGGGCAGGCCTCCTTGCACCAAATGGCCACGCCCCCATCAGGGACCCTGCCCCTGTTTAAATGACCACGCCCCCTCAGATAATTGATGGGCCCGGTACTCAGTGAGGCCAGTAAGGCCATAACGGTGGCCCTGGCTGCGTGCATCGATGTACAAGCTGCGCCATCGGCCAATCAAAGTGCAGCAGCCAGGCCCCGATTGGCCAGTGGTTGCTGCACTGTTATTGGCCGACAGCTCCCTCGTACGCAGCCGAGACAGAGAGAAGAGCAGCGCCAACTGCGGTGAACCCATGAGCAAAGTGTATGTCTGTGTCTGTGTGTGTGGCTGTATGTCTATGTGTGTGTATGTGGCTGTGTGTGTGGCTGTCTGTGTGTGTCTGTAGCAGCGTGTGTGTGTGTGGCTGTGTGTGTGTGGCAGAGTGTGTGTGGCTATGTGTCTGTGTGTGTATGTGGCTGCCTGTGTGTGTGTGTGGCTGTGTGTGTGGCAGTATGTCTGTGTATGGCTGTGTGTCTGTGTGAGTGTCTGTATGGCTGTATGTGTGGCTGTGTGTGTGTAACAGTGTGTCTATGTGTGTGGCAGTGTGCCTGTATGTGTCTGTGTGTGTTGTGGTGTGTGTGTGTGTGGTGGTATGGCTGTGTGTGTTTGTGGCTGTGTGTTTGTCTATGTGTGTGGATGTGTGTGTGGTGGTGTGTCTGTGTGGTAGTGTGTCTGTGTGTGTATCTGTGGCGAGGAGTGTGTGACTGTGTGTGGCTGTATGTGTGTTGGCGTATGGCTGTGTGTGTGTCTGAATGTGTGGTTGTGTGTCTGTGTGTGGCTGTGTGTGTGACTGTGTGGGTGTGTGTGTGTGACTGTGTGTGGGTGTGTGGCTGTGTGTGTGTGGCTGTATGTGTGGTGGTGTGTCTGTTGTGTGGCAGTGTGTGTGGCTATGTGTCTGTGTGTGAGGGGCTATGTAGCTGTGTGTGTGTGGCTGTATGTGTGGTGGTGTGTCTGTGTATGTGTGTGGCTATGTGTCTGTCTGTGTGGGGCTATGTGGCTGTGTGTGGCTGTGTGTGTGGCTGTGTGTGTGTGTGTGGCTGTATGTGTGGTGGTGTGTCTGTGTGTGTGTGTGGTGTTGTGTCTGTGTGTGGCAGTGTGTCTGTGTGTGGTGGTGTGTCTGTGTGTGTGGTTGTGTGTCTGTGTGTGTGCCTATGTGTTTGTGGGTGTGTCTGTGTGTGACAGTGTGTCTATGTGTGTGGCGGTGTGCCTGTGTGTGTGGCAGTGTGTGTGTCTGTGTGTGTGGTGGTGTGTCTGTGTGTGGTGGTGTGTGTGGCTGTGTGTGTGGCTATGTGTCTATGTGTGTGTGGCAGTGTGTCTGTGTGTGTGGTGGTGTGTGTGTGTGTGTGGTGGTGTGGCTGTGTGTGGCAGTTTGTGTGTGGCTGTGTGTTTGTGTGTGTGGCTGTGTGTCTGTGTGTGTGTGTTGGTGTGTGTGGTTGTGTGGCTGTGTGTGTCTGTGTGGCAGTGTGTCTATGTGTGTGGTTGTGTATCTGTGTGTCTGTGCATGTGGCTGTGTTTGTGTCTGTGTGGCGGTGATTGTGTGTGTGGCAGTGTGTTTGTGGCTGTGTGTGTGTGGCGGTTTGTGTATGTGGCTGTATGTGTAGCGGTGAGTCTGTGTGGGGTGGTTTGTGGCAGTGTGTCTGAATGTGTGGTGGTGTATGGGTCTGTGTGTGTGTTAGTGTGTCTGTGTGTGGCGGCGGTGTGTCTGTATGTGCGGCAGTGTGTCTGTATGTGTGTCTGTGTGTGTGGCTGTGTGTTTGTGTGTGTGGTTGTGTGTGTAGCTGTGTGTGTAGCTGTGTGTGTGGCTGTGTGTGTCTGTATGTGTGGGGGGGTGTGGTGGGTGTCTGTGTGGCAGTGTGTCTATGTGTGTGGTTGTAGAAAAATCAAAAATGGGAGGCACAGTCACGCGATCCACCAGTCACATGCTTAAAAGAACTGATACATAGAAAGGTAGAGAAGCATGTATATGAGACCGGGATCAGGGAAATACAGGAATAAGACTCATATGAATAATCAAGAAATCATTTATTTATACATTTAGACCAATAAACAAGCAGTAACAAACAGTTAAAAACCATTAAAAAGTGAAAAAACACCAACTGAGCTGTAGCCCCTATTGGCCAGTGGTTGCTGCACTGCTATTGGCCAACAGCTCCGCTCATACATGTAAGCAGCCGAGTTAGAGAGTAGAGCGGCACCAACTGTAGTGGACCCATGAGCAAAGTGTCTATGTGTGGCTGTGTCTGTGTGTGTGTCTGTGTATGGCTGTTTGTGTGTGGCTGTCGTCTGTGTCTGTGTCTGTAGTGGTGTGTCTGTGTGTGGTGGTGTGTCTGTGTTTGTGGCGGTGTGTGTTCCTGTGTGGCAGTGTATCTGTGTGTGTGTCTGTGTGTGTGGCAGCGTGTCTGTGTGTGTGTCTGTGTGTGTGGCTGTGTGTCTGTGTGTGGTTGTGTGTCTGTGTGTGTGGCTGTACGTGTGTGGCTGTGTGTGGCTATGTGTCTTGGGTGTGTGTGTGTGGCAGTGTGTCTGTGTGTGTGACAGTGTGTCTGTGTGTGTGGCAGTGTGTCTGTGTGTGTGGTTATGTGTCTGTGTGGCGGTGTGGCTGTGTGTGTGGCTATGTGTCTGTGTGTGTGACAGTGTGTCTATGTCTGTGTCGGTGTGTCTGTGTGTGTGGCAGTGTGTCTGTATGTGTGGCTGTGTGGTGGTGTGTGTGGCAGTGTGGCTGTGTGTGTGTGTGGCTGTGTGTGTAGCTGTGTGTGGGCTGTGTGTGTCTGTGTGTGTGGGTGTGTGTGTGTGGGGGTGTGTGTATCTGTGGCAGTGTGTCTATGTGTGTGGCTGTGTATCTGTGTGTGTGTCTGTGCATGTGGCTGTGTTTCTGTCTGTATGTGGTTGTGTGTGTGTGGCGATGTGTCTGTGTGTGGCGGTGATTGTGTGTGTGTGTCTGTGAGTGCAGCTGTGTGTCTGTGTGTGTGGTGGTGTGTCTGTGTGTGGTGGTGTGTGTTGGTGTGTCTGTTTATGTGTGGCTGTGTGTCTGTGAGTGTAGCTGTGTATCTGTGTGTGTGTGTGGTGGTGATGTCTGTGAGTGTAGCTGTGTGTCTGTATGTGTGGCTGTGTGTGTGTCTGTGTGTGTGTGGTGGTGTGTCTGTGTGTGACAGTGTGGCTGTGTGTGTGTGTGGCTGTGTGTGGGGTGTGTGTGGCTGTGTGTGTGTGGCAGTGCGTGTGTGGCAGTGTGTGTGTGGCTGTGTGTGTGTGTCTGTATGTGTGGTGGTGTGTCTGTGTGTGTAGCGGTGTGTCTGTGTGGGGTGGTGTGTGGCAGTGTGACTGTGCGTGGCAGTGTGTCTGTGAGTGGCTGTGTGTGTCTGTATGTGTGTCTGTGTGTGTCTGTGTGTGTGGTGGTGTGTCTGTGTGTGGTGGTGTGGCTGTGTGTGTGGCTGTGTGGCAGTGTGTGTGGCAGTGTGTGTGTGTGTGGCTGTGTGTCTATATGTGTGGCGATTTGTCTGTGTGTGGCAGTGTGTCTGTGTGTGGTGGTGTGTGGCGGCGTGTCTGTGTGTGTGGAGGTGTATGTGTCTGTGTGTGTGGCGGTGAGTCTTTGTGTGTGGCTGTGTGCCTGTGAGTGTGGCTGTATGTGTGGCGGTGTGTCTGTGTGTGTGTCAGTGTGTCAGTGCGTGTGGCAGTGTGTCTGTGCGTGTGGCAGTGTGTCTGTGCATGTGGCGGTGTGTCTGTGCATGTGGCAGTGTGTCTGTGTGTGTGGCAGTGTGTCTGTGTGTGTGGCAGTGTGTCTGTGTGTGTGGCGGTGTGTCTATGTGTGTGACAGTGTGTCTGTATGTGTGGTGGTGTGTCTGTGGCAGTGTGTCTGTGTGTATGTGGCTGTGTGTCTGTGTTTGTGGCTGTGTGTCTGTGTGCGTGGCGGTGTGTACTTCTCCAGAATAAAAAAGAATGGCATGGCTGTTAAAAACAGTCACTACAGCCAGAGATCAATTCACTGAAGGATGCAATTTGCACATTGGTGTCATTTTGGGGGTTTTCTGTTTTTGGCACCTCAGGGGCTCTGCTAATGCAAAACAGTGGCCACATTTGTGTTCCAAAAATTAAATAGCACTCTTTTGGTTTTCGAGTTTTGCATAAATCCAAACGTTAGTTTTCTCCTTAACTCTGTGATATCCCATATGTGATACAGTGTTAGCCAAAACTATTGACACCCCTGCAATTCTGTCAGATAATACTCAGTTTCTTCCTGAAAATGATTGCAATCACAAATTCTTTGGTATTATTAACTTCATTTAATTTGTCTTCAATGAAAAAAACACAAAAAGAAATGTCCTAAAGCCAAATTGGATATAATTCCACACCAAACATAAAAAGGGGGTGGACAAAGGTATTGGCACTGTTAGAAAAATCATGTGATGCTTCTCTAATCTGCGTAATTAACAGCACCTGTAACTTACCTGTGGCACCTAACAGGTGTTGGCAATAACTAAATCACACTTGCAGCCAGTTGACATGGATTAAAGTTGACTCAACCTCTGTCCTGTGTACTTGTGTGTACCACATTGAGCATGGAGAAAAGAAAGAAGACCAAAGAACTGTCTGAGGACTTGACAAACCAAACTGTGAGGAAGCATGAGCAATCTCAAGGCTACAAGTCCATCTCCAAAGACCTGAATGTTCCTGTGTCTAACGTGCACAGTGTCATCAAGAAGTTTAAAGCCCATGGCACTGTGGCTAATCTCCCTAGATGTGGACGGAAAAGAAAAATTGACAAAAGATTTCAACGCAAGATTGTGCGGATGGTGGATAAAGAACCTTGACTAACATCCAAACAAGTTCAAGCTGCCCTGCAGTCCAAGGGTACAACAGTGTCAACCCGTACTATCCATCGGCATCTGAAAGAAAAGGGACTGTATGGTAGGAGACCCAGGAAGACCCGACTTCTTACGCCGAGACATAAAAAAGCCAGGTTGGAGTTTGCCAAAACTTACCTGAGAAAGCCTAAAACATTTTGGAAGAATGTTCTCTCTTTTTGGGCAAATGCATCAACATAGAGTTTACAGGAGAAAAAAAGAGGCATTCAAAGAAAAGAACACAGTCCCTACAGTCAAACATGGCGGAGGTTCCCTGATGTTTTGGGGTTGCTTTGCTGCCTCTGGCACTGGATTGCTTGACCGTGCGCATGGCATTATAAAGTCTGAAGACTACCAACAAATTTTGCAGCATAATGTAGGGCCCAGTGTGAGAAAGCTGGGTCTCCCTCAGAGGTCATGGGTGTTCCAGCAGGACAATGACCCAAAACACACTTCAAAAAGCACTAGAAAATGGTTTGAGAGAAAGCACTGGAGACTTCTAAGGTGGCCAGCAATGAGTCCAGACCTGAATCCCATAGAACACCTGTGGAGAGATCTAAAAATGGTAGTTTGGAGAAGGCACCCTTCAAATATCAGGGACCTGGAGCAGTTTGCCAAAGAAGAAAGGTCTAAAATTCCAGCAGAGCATTGTAAGAAACTCATTGATGGTTACCGGAAGCTGTTGATCGCAGTTATTTTGGCTAAAGGTTGTGCAACCAAGTATTAGGCTGAGGGTGACAATACTTTTGTCTGGCCTATCATTGGAGTTTTGTGTGAAATGTTGAATGGTTTGCTTTTTGCTTCATTCTCTTTTGTGTTTTTCATTGAAGACAAATGAAATGAAGATAATAATACCAAAGAATTTGGCGGTGTGTCTGAATGTGTGGTGGTGTGTGTGTGGCTGTTTGCCTGTGTGTGTGGCTCTATGTGTGGCATTGTATCTGTGTGTTGCAGTGTGTCTGTGTCTGGTGGTGTGTCTGTGTGGTGTTTCTGTGTGTATGTGGCTGTGCGTTTTTGTGTGTGGCTGTGTGTGGCGGTGTGTCTGTGTGTGTAGCGGTGTGTCTGTTTGTGTGGCAGTGTGTCTGTGTGTGTGGTGGTGTGTCTCTGTGTGTGGTGGTGGTGGTGTGTGTGTCTGTGTGTGAGGCTGTGATGCATGCTGGCTGGGGGAGCGGGCCTCCTTGCTCCAAACGGCCATACCCCCCACCAGCGCCCCCCAGCCCCTGTTTAAATGGCCACACCCCCTCCAATAATTGGTGGGCCCCTTACTCAGTGAGGCCAGTTAGGCCCTAACGGCGGCCCTGGCAGCGTGCATAGATGTACGCGTGGCGCCGTCGGCCAATCACAGTCCAGCAACCAGGCCCCTATTGGCCAGTGGTTGCTGCACTGCTATTGGCCAACAGCTCCGCTCATACATGTAAGCAGCCGAGTTAGAGAGTAGAGCGGCACCAACTGTAGTGGACCCATGAGCAAAGTGTCTATGTGTGGCTGTGTCTGTGTGTGTGTCTGTGTATGGCTGTTTGTGTGTGGCTGTCGTCTGTGTCTGTGTCTGTAGTGGTGTGTCTGTGTGTGGTGGTGTGTCTGTGTTTGTGGCGGTGTGTGTTCCTGTGTGGCAGTGTATCTGTGTGTGTGTCTGTGTGTGTGGCAGCGTGTCTGTGTGTGTGTCTGTGTGTGTGGCTGTGTGTCTGTGTGTGGTTGTGTGTCTGTGTGTGTGGCTGTACGTGTGTGGCTGTGTGTGGCTATGTGTCTCTGGGTGTGTGTGTGTGGCAGTGTGTCTGTGTGTGTGACAGTGTGTCTGTGTGTGTGGCAGTGTGTCTGTGTGTGTGGTTATGTGTCTGTGTGGCGGTGTGGCTGTGTGTGTGGCTATGTGTCTGTGTGTGTGACAGTGTGTCTATGTCTGTGTCGGTGTGTCTGTGTGTGTGGCAGTGTGTCTGTATGTGTGGCTGTGTGGTGGTGTGTGTGTGGCAGTGTGGCTGTGTGTGTGTGTGGCTGTGTGTGTAGCTGTGTGTGGGCTGTGTGTGTCTGTGTGTGTGGGTGTGTGTGTGTGGGGGTGTGTGTATCTGTGGCAGTGTGTCTATGTGTGTGGCTGTGTATCTGTGTGTGTGTCTGTGCATGTGGCTGTGTTTCTGTCTGTATGTGGTTGTGTGTGTGTGGCGATGTGTCTGTGTGTGGCGGTGATTGTGTGTGTGTGTCTGTGAGTGCAGCTGTGTGTCTGTGTGTGTGGTGGTGTGTCTGTGTGTGGTGGTGTGTGTTGGTGTGTCTGTTTATGTGTGGCTGTGTGTCTGTGAGTGTAGCTGTGTATCTGTGTGTGTGTGTGGTGGTGATGTCTGTGAGTGTAGCTGTGTGTCTGTATGTGTGGCTTGTGTGTGTGTCTGTGTGTGTGGTGGTGTGTCTGTGTGTGACAGTGTGGCTGTGTGTGTGTGTGGCTGTGTGTGGGGTGTGTGTGGCTGTGTGTGTGTGGCAGTGCGTGTGTGACAGTGTGTGTGTGGCTGTGTGTGTGTGTCTGTATGTGTGGTGGTGTGTCTGTGTGTGTAGCGGTGTGTCTGTGTGGGGTGGTGTGTGGCAGTGTGACTGTGCGTGGCAGTGTGTCTGTGAGTGGCTGTGTGTGTCTGTGTGTGTCTGTGTGTGTGGTGGTGTGTCTGTGTGTGGTGGTGTGGCTGTGTGTGTGGCTGTGTGGCAGTGTGTGTGGCAGTGTGTGTGTGTGTGGCTGTGTGTCTATATGTGTGGCGATTTGTCTGTGTGTGGCAGTGTGTCTGTGTGTGGTGGTGTGTGGCGGCGTGTCTGTGTGTGTGGAGGTGTATGTGTCTGTGTGTGTGGCGGTGAGTCTTTGTGTGTGGCTGTGTGCCTGTGGCATTTTACTTATGTTGGAAGCTGTGGATCTATCATAGATCATACTGTATGGGGACTATGGTAGCATCATATTGTTGGGGGGGTCATTCAGAGGGCATCATATTGTGTGGGGGGGATGTGTGCCATCATACTGTGTGTTGGGGCACTGGGCCATCATCTATGTAGGGAGGGTTATGCGACCATCATATTGTGTGAGGAGGGCAGCAGAGTCTTTATACTGTGTGGAGAGCTTTGACGGCACCATACTTTTCTGTGGGCACAGTGGTATCACATCATGTAGGGATTTTGAATGGATATCAAACTTTTGGGGCATCATACACTAAAGTGTCCATGAAAGGGTTATTACAGTGGGTAAGTAGACTAGGGAAATTTCTGGAGAGACCCCTGAGAACAATGAGAGACATTCAATTTACATTGAATAACTTTGATGCAAATTAAATTAACTTGAGAAATTCAAGTGCTTTGCCAAATTTAAAACTCTACAGATTTGATCATCTTTAAGGTACCGTTACATGGCACGACATCATTAACGATGTCACTGATACGTCACGGGTTTGGAGGCATACTAGCGACATCGTTAGGACGTCGTCGCGTGTAACACCGAGATTCAACAATGATAAGAGTGGCACGGTGGCTCAAGTGGTTAGCACTGCAGCCTTTGCAGCACTGAGGTCTCAAGGTCCTGGGTTCAATTCCCACCAAGGACACTAAAGACAACATCTGCAAGGAGTTTGAAAAAACAAATGCAAAAACTGTATAAGTGTCACACAAAACGAGCTCTGCTGTAAAAATTATAAATAGCAAGTGCCGTGACAAAAAACAGGGCCTTTTGGTTTATACGTTTTTGCAAGAAAACGTACAGTAAGCTGCCTCACCAACTTCACGGTGGGCCCTGGTAGAGACAGTCCTAACTCTGTCCCTAGTACTACGTTAAAAACCTGCCAATGTGTACATACCTCTAGGCAGGACTCGGGAGAGCACAGGAAAATCTCACCTTGTAAGGGTGTGTGGCAGGCAGCTCTGTGTGCAGACTTCATAGGGGAGGGGCAGGTGCCTCCAATTTCTGCTGTACCAGCAGGGTTAAACATGAAGCCAAAGAATATGAGTCTGCACACATTGGAAGCAGCAGTGTGAACTGTAACCAATCTGCAAGGAGTTTGTATGTTCTCCCCGCGTTTGCATGGGTTTCATCCAGGCACTCCAGTTTCCTCCCACATTGCAAAGACATACTGATAGGATGTTGAGCTCCAAGAGAAACAGCATTACTGATGTGTGTAAAGTGCTATGGAATTAAAAGCACGTTAGCAACGGTACCTTTACTTCCATCACATCATTTTCAAGAACTGACAATTACATGAAGCCTTATGTATCTCATCAGTTAATCAGTACCATTGTTATAATATAGCAAAAAGGACAACAGTATTTACATGCCGAGGTCGCAGAAACGAATGCACTAACAGGACACAGCAAACCTCCTTAATGAAGATAGAGGCAACACAGGGGCAAAATACTGATAAGATAATCACTCACAACCTACCAATTCATGGAGAAGTGACTGCTTAGTATTAAAATTGAATACTAAAATAGACTTGTATAGGGTGCTGTTCACACACATATGTGGATGCTCAGTGTCTTGCTTACATCCTATTAGTGACAGCAATACTGTTGGGGTACTTCACACACAGCGATATCGATATTACTGAAATCAGCGACCTCGCCAGCGATATCGCTGTGTGTGAAAAGCCGCAGCGATAGGGCCCCTGCTGCGAGGTCGCTGATAGTTACACAACGATCAAGACCATTTTTTGCTTGTTGGTCTCCCGCTGTGCAGCACGCATAGGCGTGTTTGACTGCAGGAGACCAACGAGCGCCGGTCCTGAGAATGCAGGGAGCCACCAGCCGCAGCCACAGTGGCATGCACCCGGCTGCACAGCACTGTCCTAGTTACCCGCTGTGTACCCTGGATACCAACCTGTAAGCGGGAGAAGGCTGGTAACCAAGGTACACAGCGGGTAACTAGGACAGCGCTGTGCTTAGTTACCCGATGTGTACCTAAGTTACCAGCTTTCTCCCGCTTACCCAGCGATGTGGAGGTTGGCTCCCTGGTCCCTGGTCGCTGATGAGATCTGCCTGTTTGACAGCTCCCCAGCGACCACACAGCGATGTTCCAGAGATCCTGGTCATTGTCGGGATCACTGGAACATCACTGTGTGTAACGGCACCTTTAGATTAGGTGAGCTTCCCAGCACTACATAAATGCACCACACCAGGACAGACACTTACAAGGCCAACAATAATGGGGTTGGCTGCACTTTGCATAAAAAAATAAGATGTAAAAAAAATATGTATAATTATCATGGGTCATTTGTTAATGTTTTGTTCGCAACCTCATAAGCTTGCAAGCTACGTCAAGGGTCCTCGCTGTCTAGTGAATCCCTACACTAAAATGAAAAGCAACCACACAGAAAGAGGAATTAGTAGTTAATAGTGGGTGAGAAGAGTATAGGAGGCTACAGAGACCGCAGAGCTCAATGACAAATATTCAATTTACATTGAACAACTTCGATGTAATTTAAATTGACATGTGAAAATCAAACGTTCTGCCAAATTTGAAATTTAGCAGATTCAATCATCTTTTCTTCTAACATATCATCTTCAAGAACTGCAAATTACATTCTGCCTTATATATTTCACCAGTTAACAAATGCCATTGTAATAAAATAAATATTACTCACAGGACCTGACAGTGATTTTAAAGTAATGGGTGTATATATGGTTTTTATATACATTTATGTATAGTCTGGTTTTGTATTGGTAAGATAACTAATTTGGCGACTCTATGATGGTTTTAACTGTGCAGTAAAAAGACACCACAACATTTTCTCTAATGTAATTCTCAAAAGTAGGTGACTCACCGTAACCGTGTCTTCATGTCGCAGGCGTTTTCTTCTCCTGTCACGGTTCCGCGCCTGCGGCTGTGGGGCTCGGTGGTCCAGATCAATAGTGGTTGGCTGAACAGATAAGGTTTAGTTACTCTTGTCGTGACGCCACCTGCGGGAATTCCGGTGATTTCACCGACACTGCTTGGGCCTCCGGGGGATGTTCGGCAGCAAGATGGGACGCTCCCCACAGGACGAGCGGGAGTCCCCGGGGCCAGGAGCTGCACCTGATGTTGTGCGGCAGCTTTGTTACTCTTAGCACGCAGGGTTAAACAGTTCTGAAGAAGTACAGACACCAGTGTTCTCTGTAACGGGTCTTTTACTGCAACCGGTAGATGATACAGGGTATACAGGTAACGGGTAACGGACTGGGTGGACTCAGCAATGGCCGGTGTTGTTTCAGAGCTCCGCGGTGTTCCTCCGTTCTCTACTTTCCTAGCTGGGTTGCCGATGTCGCCTTAGTGCGCCAAGTTTGGGTACAAGGAGGCTACTTCAATTTCCCTGCCGGTGTATACAGCCCGGTGTGAGGGGAGCCAGATTCCTTTCTGTGGGTACTCCGCTGGCAAGACAACTCTGATTGCGGCTACGGTGGGGTACTGCTATAGAGCGGTCCCTCCACTCCTGGTTTGCTAAGCAGTGGTGAACAACTTGCTAGCTTCGGAACCAGTGATCCGGTTGTGGATGGGCGCGGGTGTATTTTGACCCGTTAGATGTTCGCCCAGGTTCCGGTTGTTGGGCACCGGGTAATGGCGCCAAGCGGTAGGTGGTCTGCAGGGCTGCACGGATCTGTGCAGAGCCCTCTTCTCCTACGTTCCTCCCCGACCACTTCTTTTTCTCCCCTTCATCTTCTACATTCTCCTACACTCTACCCCTACACTCCGCCCACCAGGACCTTATTGGCCCTCTATTCTGATGGTGCATGTAAGGTATGGAGCTCTGATGTTAACCATATCATTACTGAGTCGGAGAATATTGCATCTTCAGTCAGGGATGCAATACCCTCCTGTGACGCACTCGTTGCGGGGCGCCACACTCCCCCTTGGGAAATTACGCTTGTCCCCAAGTGTCACGAAACCCCAACATTACAGAGAATTTTGCATTTTTATTATAACAGAAAATAAACACTTTTATTAACAACAGGTATGATTGTGTAGTTTTTCTTCCCATAAGGGAGGCGCATAGCTTAAAACGTTACGAAACAAAACAGGTTTATGCAAAATAAACGGGTTAACCATTGCGGACCCGGCAGGCAGGTAACTGTCCTTAATGTAAGTCCAGGCTTTACCACTGGGACGCTCTTCTGGCATTTAAACGGGAACTGTTCATGACAAAGTCATTTTTAAAGTTCAAACAAGGTTGTAGAGTTTAAGGGTGCAGACAACACCCCTCAGAACCAGCATGGCGTTCATAGGTTATGGTTTCTCCACGGTAAAGGTCGCGGTCTGGATGACCCACAACTCGTCATGGGTGACATCAACATCCCCATCGACACCCCCACAGCCGCTGCCTCCAGACTCCTATCTCTCACCTCCTCTTTTGGCCTCTACCAATGGATCTCCTCCGCCACGCACACTGGTGGTCACACACTTGACCTAGTCTTCACCCGCCTCTGCTCCCTCTCCGACCTCGCACACTCAACCCTCACCCACTCTGACCACAACTTACTGACCTTCTCGTCCCTCTTCCCCCCTACCACGCACCCCCCCATGGCCGAAGATGGCCGCCGTGCAGTGAGGACGTGCTGCCATGCACTCCTCACCATCCACCGCCATCTGGAGCACAGGCTGGCCACTTAGCTTCGGCCCACATCCCACTCTACCTGCCGCTGCTCCCTGCACCTGCCCATCCACCGGGCTACCTGACTGGGCCCTAACCCATGCACGTGGGACACCCAGACACCCAGACACCCAGGACTTGGCCCTACCAACGGCCCCAGCACCCAGCTCTGCCCTGGAGCCACCTTAACAACCGGCCGGAGCGCTCCCTCCCCACCTTCCTAAGGTGAGACCCATCACTGGCCCCCACTGCCTGAGCGTGGAGACCGGTGGGATGCGCCGCAGCCCCGAGCCCGCGGCCTCCCGTAGACGCGGGTCTCCAGCGCTCCTCCTGTCTCAGCGCAGGAGGAGCACAGCATCACCGCTCCGGGCACCGGCCCTGCCCTTGGAGCGTGTGCGTGGAACCCTGCGCTCAGGCAGAAGCCGCGGCCCGAGTTCAGAGGCGAGGCGCCGCCCCCGCCGGTGACTGGCCACGACCCGCACCGCTGCCTGAGACGCGGCAAGAGACCCGGTGAGTACTGGGCCTCTGCCATTCCGCCCCTCTGCTGCTCCCCGGTCACCATCACCTGCCTGATCCTCCTACGGTGCCCGGCTCCCGGCCCTACCCCAGGGCCTGCTGTGCTCCCCAGGGCCTGCTGTGCTCCCCAGGGCCTGTTGTGCGTCCCAGGCACCTCTGCACCCCATCCCTGGCCATAAGACTTCACCTAATAACGGGGCTCACCAACCTGCGGACCCATGTGCTGCACCGCCGAAACCCCCCACCTGTGACCAGGCCCCTTATCTCCTTGACCACCAGCCTCCTCCGCCCTGCCCGCACGGAGCCGCCATCACCCCCACGGTGCCTCTGACCCCTGCCTGCACGGAGCCGCCAACACCCTCACGGTGCCACTGACCCCTGCCTGTACGGAGCCGCCAACACCTTCACGGTGCCTCTGACCCATGCCTGCACTGCATCTCTGGCTGCACTACCCTCCTGGCTGCTTCTCACCCATGGCTGCATCTCCTCTCACCCATGGCTGCACTGCATCTCTGGCTGCACTACCCTCCTGGCTGCCTCTCACCCGTGGCTCCACTGCATCTCTGACTGCATTACCCTCCTGGCTGCTTCTCACCCGTGGCCACATCTCATCTCGCCCGTGGCTGCACTGCACCTCTGGCTGCACTACCCTCCTGGCTGCATCTCACCCGTGGCTGCACTGCATCTCTGGCTGCATTACCCTCCTGGCTGCTTCTTACCTGTGGCTGCATCCCATCTCACCTGCAACAACATCTCATCTCATCCGTGGCTGCACCTCATCACACCCGTGGCTACACCTCATCTCATCTCTCCCGTGGCTGCATCTCGTCTCTCCCGTGGCTGCATCTCGTCTCTCCCGTGGCTGCATCTCGTCTCTCCCGTGGCTGCATCTCGTCTCACCTGTGGCTGAATCTCGTCTCACCCGTGGCTGCCTCTCGTCTCACCCGTGGCTGCATCTCGTCTCACCCGTGGCTGCATCTCGTCTCACCCGTGGCTGCATCTCGTCTCACCCGTGGCTGCATCTCGTCTCATCTGTGGCTCCAATTCGTCTCACCCGTGGCTGCATCTCATCTCATCTGTGACTGCATCTCATCTCATCAGTGACTACATCCCACCCCTGCTACATCTCATCCCTGGCTACTTCTCGCCCCTGGCTGCTTCTTCCCCTGACTGCACCCCACCCCCGGCTGCATCTCACCCTCTACTACACCTCAACCCTAGTTGCATCCCTCCCCTGGTTCCATCCCTCCCCTAGCCTGCATCTTATCCCCCAACTGCATCTCCTTAGATCTCCATCCTCCCCCGAACTACACCTCATCACCTAGCCGTACCTCAACCACGATCAATCACCCACCACTGGGAACTCACCCTTGCCACACCAGATCCCCGGCTACCTCTGACCTCACCCACCTCTCCTCCCCTACTCACCCCACCATGTTTCCGCTTCTTCTCACCTTCACTCCCATCCTCCTCCACTTCCTACTACCCCCACCCATCCCCCCACTGGGCAAAGAAATCCTACTCTCATCCTCCATCCTTCCTACCCACCTCATCCAATGCTCTGAACTATTCCCCCACTTTCAACCCACCATCTCTAGACGTACACGCCCACCACGCAAGCTCCCCTGCTCCCACCTCCTAACCCTCTCCCTGCTCCTCCTACTCTCCGGTGACATTTCCCCTAATCCTGGCCCACCAAACCATACCACCTCACTCTCCTCCACCCCACTCCATCAACCCATCACCAACCCTCATAACCCCCTTAACCTCTGTCCCATTCCCCCTATCCCTGTTTCCCCTATCCCCATACCCGGCGCACTCTGGAACGTCCGCTCGGCCCGTAACAAACTCACACTTATCCACGACCTCTTCATCTCCAGAAAACTCTCCTTCCTCGGCATCACAGAGACCTGGCTTACCCCCTCTGACACAACCTCCCCGGCTGCCCTCTCCTACGGGGATTCACACTCTCCCACACTCCCCGCCCCACCAACACCCGCGGTGGTGGCGTTGGCCTACTTCTGGCCAGTGACTGCTCCTTCTCCCCGCTTACTCCACCCCCCCTCCCCTCCTTCGAGGCACACTCCGTTCGCATCTACTCCCCCTGCAACCTCCAACTAGCCGTTGTCTACCGCCCCCCTGCATCCCCCTCTACCTTCTTTGACCCCTTCACAACCTGGCTCCTCCACCTCCTCTCCTCCGACATCCCTACCATCATCATGGGTGACTTCAACATCCCCATCGACACCCCCACAGCCGCTGCCTCCAGACTCCTATCCCTCACCTCCTCTTTTGGCCTCTCCCAATGGATCTCCTCTGCCACGCACACTGGTGGCCACACACTTGACCTAGTCTTCACCCGCCTCTGCTCCCTCTCCGACCTCGCACACTCAACCCTCACCCACTCTGACCACAACTTACTGACCTTCTCGTCCCTCTTCCCCCCTACCACGCACCCCCCCACCCGCACACTCCCCCACCCCCGCAGAAACCTTAAGCTCATTGACTTCCATTCACTCTCAGAATCCCTCCTCCCCCTCTCTGACTTGGCCTCTTCTCACGACGCTGACTCAGCCGCCTCCCTCTACAACTCCACTCTCACCACAGGCCTTGACCAGGCTGCTCCGCTCACATTTAACACAACACGACTACAACGACAACCATGGCTCACGACCCTCACCAAAAAACTCTGACGGACAACTAGGGCAGCCGAGCGGAAATGGAAGAAGTCCCACTCCGCAGAACACTTTGCCCTATACAAGCGTTCCCTCAATACCTTCAAGACCGCCCTCGACTCCGCAAAACAAGCCTACTTCTCCTCCCTAATTACCACCCTGTCTCACAACCCCAAACAACTCTTCAAAACCTTCAACTCCTTACTTCGCCCCCCTGCACCTCCTCCCTCACCTCTCATCTCCGCTGACGACTTTGCCACCTTCTTCAAAGACAAAATTGACAAACTCAGACAAAGCTTTGACCCACACTCCCCTCGCCCCATCCCACTTCCAGCCCATACCCCCCACCCAAATGCAGTTTCACCCAGATGACTGAGGACCACCTCTCCTCCCTTCTATCACGATCACACCTCACCACCTGCGCCCTCGACCCACTCCCCTCCACCTCATCCCTAACCTTACAACAGTCCTCATCCCTGCCCTGACAGACCTCTTCAACATATCACTCAAATCCGTTACATTCCCCTCACCCTTCAAGCACGCCCTAATCACGCCCATCCTAAAAAAACCATCCCTCGACCCTACAACAGTCTCCAACTATCGCCCCATATCTCTTCTCCCGTTTGCCTCAAAACTTTTTGAACAACACGTCTATTCCGAACTGTCCTTCCACCTCTCTTCCTATGCTCTCTTTGATCGACTTCAATCCGGCTTCCGACCGCACCACTCCACCGAAACAGCCCTAACCAAAGTCACTAATGACCTTCTGATCGCCAAGAGCAAACGACACTACTCCGTCCTCATCCTTCTCGACCTCTCTGCTGCCTTTGACACTGTTGACCACTCCCTCTTACTCCAAATCCTTGAATCTTTTGGCATCACTGACCTCGCCCTCTCCTGGATCTCCTCCTACCTGACAGACAGGACCTTCAGCGTCACCCACTCCCACACCTCCTCCTCGCCCCACCCCCTTTCCGTAGGTGTCCCCTAAGGCTCGGTCTTGGGACCACTATTCTTCTCTATTTACACCCTCGGCCTAGGCAACCTCATCGAGTCACACGGCCTCCAATACCACCTCTACGCCGACGACACCCAGCTCTGTCTGGCCCCGACATCTCCTCTCTTCTATCCAAAATTCCTCACTGCCTATCCGCCATTGCATTCTTCTTTTCCACCCGCTTCCTCAAACTCAACATGGACAAGACAGAATTCATCGTCTTTCCCCCTCACAACCTTCCCCCCCTTCCTGACCTATCCATCACCGTCAACGACTGCACCCTCTCACCCGTCCCCCATGCCAGATATCTCGGGGTAACCCTCGACTCCTCCCTCTCCTTCAAGCCCCATATCCAAGCACTCGCCACCACCTGCTGACACCAACTAAAAAACATTGCCCGCATCCGCTCCTTCCTTGACCACAACACAGCTAAGACACTTGTCCATGCCCTCATCATCTCCCGCCTGGACTACTGCAACCTCCTATTCACCGGCCTCCCTGCCTCCTCCCTTGCACCTCTCCACACCATCCTCAACTCTGCTGCCCGACTCATCCACCTATCTTCCCGCTACTCCCCCGCCTCCCCTTTCCGCCAAGCCCTCCACTGGCTCCCCATGCCACAGCGATCTTGCTTCAAAACCCTAACCCTGACATACAAGGCCTTACACAACCTGTCCCCTCCCTACATCTCCGACCTGGTCTCCCGCTACCTCCCGTCGCGCAACTTGCGCTCCTCCCAAGAACTCCTCCTCTCAACCCCCCGCATCTCCACCTCCCATAACCGCACACACAAGCCTTCTCTCGTGCTTCTGCCAGACTCTGTAACTCCCTCCCCCATCACATCAGACACTCCCCGACCCTGGGAACCTTCAAGAAAAACCTGAAGACCCACCTCTTCCTACAAGCCTACAACACACACTGAGACCCTATCCACTGCACCATCTCACCTCTCCCCTCCTACTATCTCCCTCCCCACCCCCTTTAGACTGTGAGCCCTCGCGGACAGGATCCCCGACCCTGCTGTACCCGTATGACTATTTGTGATATGTCATCGTTTGTGGTCGTCTTCGACCTCCTGTTTCTGTCTACCCTCTAAATTGTAAAGCGCCATGTATCCTAATGGTGCTATATAAATACCTATTAATAATAATAATTAATAATAATAATAATAAGTGCGACTCAACGTCCCGGCGACCCACAAAGATTTCTTCGTACACACCGTCCTCCCTGGCGAAACCCCACCCGGTAGACAGGTTAAATGAAGTGACTCTACCTGTCTTGCGGAGTTCCTCCAGTAACGGGGGTTCACGACGGGCCTCGGCACGGGCTCGCCGGTTCGCTTGTTTCTGCGCCCACCATTCCGCTCGGCGGCACCGACGTACAGCTTCGTCGGAACGGCACGGAGTATGGACGTAGTCCCAGCGATGGTTAGGGTGTTGGCAGGTTTGGAGCTGGCGGTATGTTTGAACCGGCACCTGAACAAGATGATTAGGGGGAGATGCCGCGGCAGCACCAGACCACTGTACCCGAGCTGTTTGCTCGGCAGGAGCTTCTGCGTCATCCTCTTCCTCAGAACCGGCGTGGCTGAAGTCCTCAGGCTCGCTGTGGACCTCGTCGTCCTCTTCCTCCACTTCCTCGACGATCACATCAGGTTCTGCAGCTAACAGGGACACTTGGTCGAAATCCTCCTGGTAGGTGGTTTCTGGATCTGTGGGGGCTTCCTCCGAATCACCCCGCGGGGCTTCTAGGCTGCCCGCCTCCTCATCTGCTGCTTCAACACTGGTAGTTAGTGGTGCTTCCGCTCCGGTAACCAGGTAGGCCTCAAGGGGATCAGCATCGGCTTCCGGTTCTGGAGGGGAACAGGTCACAGTCTCTGGTTTGGGAGCTGGACAAGTGGTAGGTTCCGATTCCGGAACTAAACAGGTTTCAAACTCCAGCTCTGGAGTGGAGCAAGTTGCAGGCTCCGGGTCTGGAACTGGGCAAGTTGCGGGTTCCGGTGATGAAACGGGACATGTCATGGGTAGTGATGAGCGAGTATGCTTGTGACTACTCGGTACTCGCACGAGTATCACTGTACTCGGGCTACTCGGCGAGCACCGAGTAATCTCGCGATACTCGTGCTGTGCTCGTGGTCCTCATCCCTGCATGTTGGCGCTCTTTTGAGAGGCATCCCACATGCAGGGATTGGCTGGCAGACCACTGCAATGCCACAGCCCTGTTAGTTGTGGCATTGCAGTGATTGGCCGGCCTGCACAGCGTGACCGAGCCTTTATAAGACCCGGCCGTGCTGTGCTCTGCACACAGCCATCCAGACAGTGAGTGTAGGGAGAGTGTCTGCTGCTGCTTAGGGACAGATTTGCGGCCCTCATAGGTAGATCCGGAGCAGGGCTGCAAACTGCTGCTGACCACAACAGTCCTTCTCAGGACTAATCTAGGAGGATATAGGCAGTGTGATCCAGATCGGACTCCAAGCTTTTCTGTGACCATAACAGTCACCAGACTGTTGTACTTACTAGCTTGATACAGGTTAGAGACTAAAATCCTACTCTCCTGTGACCTGAACAGTCACCAGACTGTTGTACTTACTAGCTTGATACAGGTTAGGGACTAAAATCTTACTCTCCTGTGACCTGAACAGTCACCAGACTGTTGTACTTACTAGCTTGATACAGGTTAGGGACTAAAATCCTACTCTCCTGTGACCTGAACAGTCACCAGACAGTTGTACTTACTAGCTTGATACAGGTTAGGGACTAAAATCCTACTCTCCTGTGACCTGAACAGTCACCAGACTGTTGTACTTACTAGCTTGATACAGGTTAGGGAATAAAATCCTACTCTCCTGTGACCATAACAGTCACCAGACTGTTGTACTTACTAGCTTGATACAGGTTAGGGACTAAAATCCTACTCTCCTGTGACCTGAACAGTCACCAGACTGTTGTACTTACTAGCTTGATACAGGTTATGGACTAAAATCCTACTCTCCTGTGACCTGAACAGTCACCAGACTGTTGTACTTACTAGCTTGATACAGGTTAGGGACTAAAATCCTACTCTCCTGTGACCATAACAGTCACCAGACTGTTGTACTTACTAGCTTGATACAGGTTAGGGACTAAAATCCTACTCTCCTGTGACCTGAACAGTCACCAGACTGTTGTCGCTGTATACAGGCAAAATGCGCAAGGGCGTTGGCAAGGGCGTTGGCAAGGAACAAGGAAGTGAACGTGATGGTGGTGCAGGCAGAGGCCGAGGTCGTGTGCAAGCACTAATTTCGCAACAACAAAGGGGCACATCTACTCGCTCGCACGTCCTGTCCCAAATTCTTGGGGCCCGCAGCAGTACACCGCTCTTGAACCAAGACCAGTGTCAACAGGTTGTTACTTGGATAGCGGATAATGCTTCTAGTCAGATGGGCACCTCCACAAACACCCTGTCTTCCACACGGTCAAGTGTCAGTAGCCGTGATATTGCACCGCACATTTCTCAACCTGATCCTCCTTCCTACCACCAGGCCGAGTACACATCCACGGTAGTGATGGGCGAATCCTAAATTACTCGGAATCGCTTGACTCTAGCGAGTCCGAGCACAGGACTCGCTACTCGTTGCGAGTCTAGCGAGTCCAATGTTAATGAATGGGGAAGCGAGTAATAGCGAGTAGTGTGAGATTTACAAATCACAGATGTGTCTCGGAAGTTTCAGCCTGAAGCAATCCTAGTTTTGCCATTTATTTGCATTGGACTCGTTTACTTTGCAAGTAATCGCTGGGAAACTCGCACAGATAAGATCCTATCTGCTCTGTGTGCTGGCTGCCGCAGCTCCAGGGTCCTAGAGCCCGCCTGCTGCCTGATGTAGCAGAGCTGAGATTCTTCTCAGTCTGCTCATTCCCTGTGCATAGACATCTATATCTATGCACAGGGATGAGCAGAGAGGACATCGCGTTTTGGACTGCGTCGGACGGAAGAGGATTTTTTTAATTAAAGATGGAGTCCCTAATGGCTTTTTTTTTATTTCTAATAAAAATTTTTCTCTGTGTTGTGTTTTTTTTAAAACAATTTAATAGAAATTCATGGCGGTCATGTCTAATATTGGGGTGACCGCCATAAATTTTGGGCTTAGGGCCAGCTGATAAGACAAAGCTGGCCCTAACCTCTTTATTACCCAGCGTGCCACCGCCACCAGGGCCGCTGGAAGAGCGGGGTTCAGCGCCAGAGGATGGCGCTTCAATGAACGCGCCATCTTCTGGGGCGGCTGCGGGCTGCAATTTGCAGCGGGGGGTGTCCAGAAAGCTTGGGCATCTCTGCGCTGCGGATTCCAGCCCCCAGCTGCTTAGCTGTACCTGGCTAGACATAGAAATTGCGCGGAGCCCCACGCATTTTTTTTTAAATTATTTCATGAAATTCTGAGATTCTGACTCTGACTCTGAGACTCTGACTCTGAGACTCTGACTCTGAGACTCTGACTCTGAGACTTTGACTCTGAGACTCTGACTCTGAGACTCTGACTCTGACTCTGAGACTCTGACTCTGAGACTCTGACTCTGAGACTCTGACTCTGAGACTCTGAGACTCTGACTCTGAGACTCTGACTGAGACTCTGACTCTGACTCTGAGACTCTGACTCTGAGACTCTGACTCTGAGACTCTGACTCTAAGACTCTGACTCTAAGACTCTGACTCTGAGACTCTGACTCTAAGACTCTGAGACTCTGACTCTGAGACTCTGAGTCTAACTCTGAGACTCTGACTCTGACTCTGAGACTCTGACTCTGAGACTCTGACTCTGAAATTCATTAAATAATTTAAAAAAAATGCGTGGGGCTCCGCGCAATTTCTATGTCTAGCCAGGTACAGCTAAGCAGCTGGGGGCTGGAATCCGCAGCGCAGGGATGCCCAAGCTTTCTGGGCACCCCCCGCTGCAAATTGCAGCCCGCAGCCGCCCCAGAAGATGGCGCGTTCATTGAAGCGCCATCCTCTGGCGCTGAACCCCGCTCTTCCAGCGGCCCTGGTGGCGGTGGCACGCTGGGTAATAAAGGGGTTAATACCAGCTTTGTTATACAAGCTGGTATTAAGCCCGAGATTCTTAATGTCAGGCCATGTTTGACCCGGCCACTAAGAATCTCCAATAAAGGGTTAAAAAAACACAACACAGAGAAACATTTTTATTTGAAATAAAAAAAAAAGCCATTAGGGACTCCATCTTTAATTTAAAAAAATCCTCTTCTGTCCGACGCAGTCCAAAACGCGATGTCCTCTCTGCTACATCCCCTGTGCATAGATATAGATGTCTATGCACAGGGAATGAGCAGACTGAGAACAATCTCAGCTCTGCTACATCATCTCTGTGAGCAGGTAAGCTCTAGGACCCTGGAGCTGCACAGAGAAGACAGCTGGACTCGGCTCGCAAAGTAACAGCAGTTACTTTGCGAGTTTCCCTGCTATCACTGGCACAGTAGCCGAGTCTAATGCAAACAATGGCAATCCTAGTTTTGTCAGCGTTTGCCATTGATTTGCATTGGACTCGTGCGAGTAAACGCTGGGAAACTCGCAGAGTACCGAGTCCTGCGAGTCCCTTACTACTCGCCGAGTAACGAGTCCTAGCGAGTAGATTCGCCCATCCCTAATCCACGGACATTACTGATCCCACACTAGGACACTCGGAAGAGCTGTTCACGTATCCATTCGCAGAATCTGGCCTCTCGCCAGCTTCTGTTGAAGTGGGTGATGAGGAGATGGTATGTACAGATGCCCAAATATTTGAGCAGCCACATTCTCACGAACGTAACGTTGGCAACGTGCCTCAACAAGGGGTGGACGATGATGAGACACAATTGCCAGGAAGTCAGGAGGAGGATCAGGGTGCGGAAGAGGAAGACGACGTGGTGGATGATCCAGTAGCTGACCCAACCTGGCAGGAAGATATGCAGAGCAAAGACAGCAGTGCACAGGGGGAGGGAGGCATAGCATCCCAACAGGCAGTACGAAGCAGGGTCGTGTCCACAGGCAGAAGGCAGGCAACCGTTCCCCGCAACAACAACATGACTCAAGGTGCCTGTGCAAATGTTAGGTCTTCCCGAGTCTGGCAGTTTTTTAAGTTGGCGCCAGGTGACTCTAAAAAGGCCATTTGCAACACCTGCCATGCCAGCATCATCAGGGGTACGAAAACTAGCAGCCTGACCACCACCAGCATGATCAGGCACATGTCAGCCAAGCACCCGACTTTGTGGGAAGTACAACAGAGTCGAGGAGCGGTGCTTGCTGATGTCACTGCTACGTCTTCGCGTGTTGTGCGTGCGAGCCAATCCCCTGTCCATGCTGGCCGCGAACAAGCCTCCGGCCCTGCACCTGAAGTTGCCCACGCACACATAACACCACCATCAAGCACGTCCTTGTCCCAGCGCAGCGTTCAATTATCCATTCAGCAAACCTTTGAACGCAGGCGCAAATACGCTGCCAACACCCCACATGCCACAGTCCTAAATTCTCACATTTCGCGACTCATAGCGCTAGAAATGTTGCCTTTCCGGCTGGTGGAGACGGAAGCATTCCGCGCCCTGATGGCGGCTGCTGTCCCACGTTACTCGGTCCCCAGCCGCCACTATTTCTCCAGATGTGCCGTCCCCGCATTGCATAACCACGTGTCTCAAAGCATCACACGTGCCCTGAACAACGCTGTTTCAGCCAAAGTCCACCTAACCACAGACACGTGGACAAGTGCTTGTGGGCAAGGCCGCTACATCTCCTTGACAAAACACTGGGTTAATATTGTGGAGGCTGGGACCCAGTCTGAGCGAGGGACGGAACACGTCCTTCCCGCACCAAGGATAGCAGGCCCTGCCTCTGTCAGGGTTTCACCGACACTCTACAGCTCCGGAATGTCATGCTCCTCAGCCTCCTCCTCCTGCGCATCCTCATCCACTGTACCCTCCACACCAGTCCCAAGCTGGAAGCACTGCAGCACTGCCTCTGCGAAGCGGCAACAGGCTGTGCTGAAGCTAGTCTGCATAGGTGACAAACCCCACAATGCAGAAGAGGTGTGGACAGCTCTGAAACAGCAGGCAGATCACTGGCTCACACCTCTGAACCTAAATCAGGAAAGGTCGTGTGTGACAATGGCCGGAACCTGGTGGCAGCTTTGAGGCGAGGCCAGCTGACGCATGTTCCATGCGTGGCCGATGTGCTCAACCTGGTGGTTCAGAGGTTTCTAAAGTCATACCCAGTGCTGTCTGAACTGCTGGTAAAAGTTCGCTGTCTGTCTGCACATTTTCGCAAGTCACCTGCTGCTTCAGCCGGCCTTGCCGGCTTTCAGCGCCGTTTGCGTCTTCTGGCCCACAGACTGGTGTGTGATGTCCCCACGCGTTGGAATTAAACTCTGCACATGTTGGTCAGGATATGTGAGCAGAAGAGGGCAGTTGTTGACTACCTGCATCACCTAAGCCGTCGGGAAATGGGTCAAACTCCAAACATAACACCTGAGGAGTGGAGATGGATGTCCGACCTATGTACCGTCCTCCAAAACTTTGAGGACTCCACCAAGATGGTGAGCGGCGATGACGCCATTATTAGCGTCACCATACCACTACTCTGCCTTCTAAAACGGTCTCTGCTGAAAAACAAAGAGGATGCATTGCAGGCGGAGCGCGATGACTTGGAGCAAGAAACAGTAGTGGGTGTGGGTAATAACACACACAGCCCAGCCTCATCTCATCACAACGTGCAGTGGAGGACTATGACGAGGAGGAGGAGGATGAAGACATGGAGCAACTCTCTGGCCAAATTGAGGATATGAAATGCACACCAGTCATACCCTCGATTCAGCGTGGCTGGCCAGAGGACAGGGGAGATGAGGAGGAGGAGGAGGAGGAGGACAGCATGTTCAGTCATCGTGTTGGTCTGGATACTGAAGTGATGGCTGTTAAGAGTCTGGCGCACATGGCTGACTTTATGGTAAGCTGCCTGGCTTGTGACCCTCGCGTTCAGAACATCTTGGCCGACAATCAGTACTGGTTGGCAACACTCTTAGACCCACGCTACAAGGAGAACTTTATGTCTCTCATTCCTGAGGCGGAGAGGTCAGCAAAATGCAGCAGTTCCAGAAGGCCATAGTCATGGAAGTAGGCAAATCATTCCCCTCACAAAACGCTAGCGGCATAGGTCAGGAATCGGTGGACAACCAAGGCGTACGGCTGAGAGGGGCACAAGTCCAATCCGCCAGAGGTAGGAGAACAGTCTTTACGATGTGGGACAGTTTTCTCAGCCCCTCACGTACCACAGCCCCTGAGGTGCGGGGTAGTGCCACAAGAAATGCTAAGTTTGGCCAGATGCTGAAGGAGTACCTTGCAGATTGAACAACTGTACTGCGAGATTCCTCTGTGCCTTACAATTATGGGGTCTCCAAGCTGGACGCGTGGCATGAATTGGCTCTCTACGCCTTGGAAGTCCTGGCCTGCCCTGCCGCTAGTGTTTTGTCAGAGCGTGTTTTCAGTGCCGCAGGTGGAATCATTACTGATAAACGCACGCGCCTGTCAACTGAAAATGCTGACAGGCTGACTATGATCAAGATGAACAAGGGTTGGATTGGGCCAGACTTCACCACACCACCAACAAATGACAACGGAATTTAAATTTTCTTATGGGAATTTGCCATGTACCTCCACTCACCCATGGGTACACACTTCTGGACTTTGGCTAATCGCTGGACTGCTCCTCCTTCTCCTCGTGTGCCACCATGATGACCGTTACAATAGTTAGGCTGTTGTTTCTCATGCACGTCTCTATGCTGGGTCATTGTGGAGCCTCCCAATTTTTGGCTGCCCTGCCAAAGGGCTATACTACAATACACCCACTTCAGGTTTACAGGCCCTCCTGCACGTCTCTATCCTGGGACAATGTGGAGCCTCCAAATTTTTGGCTGCCCAACCAAAGGGGTATACTACAATACACCCACTTCAGGTTTACAGGCCCTCCTGCACGTCTCTATCCTGGGACAATGTGGAGCCTCCCAATTTTTGGCTGCCCTGCCAAAGGGCTATACTACAATACACCCAATTGAGGTTTACAGGCCCTCATGCACGTCTGTATGCATGGGTCATTGTGGAGCCTCCCAATTTTTGGCTGCCCTGCCAAAGGGCTATACTACAATACACCCACTTCAGGTTTACAGGCCCTCCTGCACGTCTCTATCCTGGGACAATGTGGAGCCTCCCAATTTTTGGCTGCCCTGCCAAAGGGCTATACTACAATACACCCACTTCAGGTTTACAGGCCCTCATGCATGTCTCTATCCAGGGGCATTGGTGAACCTCCCAATTTTGGACTGCCCTGGCAAAGAAAAATACTACAATAGACCCAGTTCCTCAAAATGGGCACATTATGTCAAGACAGGGCTTCATGTATGTCTCTTCTCAGGGTCATCGGAGTGCCGCACAATGTTGTCACGTAAAATCTTTCATGTAATCACAAAAAGTAACATACACCAGCTGTATCTCACTATTGGGTATGTGCCCTTAACATTTCCACCCTGAATATTAATTTTGCTGTCATTTTGGAAGGTTTTCTGGTGACTCCGTAAAATTGGCGTGAAACTCGGACAAGATTGTTCACAGCTGTGACTTTTCAGTGAGAAATGCTTCCAGGGGTCTTCCCCATGGTGTTGCCATGTCATTTGAGCACTCTTCTGAGACTTTTGTGACATTTTTAGGGTTTCTACATGCTGCCGGCAGTCATTTCATAAAAATACTCGGGTCTCCCATAGGATAACATTGGGCTCGGTACTCGGGCCGAGTACACGAGTATCTCGGGATGCTCGGCCCGAGCTTCGAGCACCCGAGCATTTTAGTACTCTCTCATCACTAGTCATGGGCTCTGGTGATGAAACGGAGCAGGTATCGAGTTCCGGTTCTGGAGTGGAACATATTCTAACCTTCTGCTGGACAGCCCAATGTAGTCGGCTGGCTAGGCTTCCGCTCCAGCTGCGGATCGTCCATTCCGTGGGCTCCATTAACCGCACCCTTAAGTCCTGTAACGCAGTTTCCCAGAACTTGGGATCGCCATCAATTGTTAGGACGGGACCCGGACCCGGGTGGCCTATTGCGGCACGAGCCTCCTCCTCGACCTCTCTCATCAGCTCGCGTAGTCTTAAGCCGGCCATGTTCTTTCGTTGGAGAACCGCACCCGTTCAAACTGGTAACCGCACTTGGAACAGAGTTGTTGGAAAAGCCTTTTCACACCCACTTTCTGGTGGTTTTTGTAGTCCATGGGTGGGCTGAAGTCTTTGGCCAACCCCCATGGTTGTTTCCAGCAATCGGGGCGGACAAGGATTTTGGCGCCTCTGCCATGGCCCTCCCACAAAGAGGGGTGGAGGCACACCCCTGGGCCAGCACATTGTGGTTCACGTGGCGGGATCCGCCATCTTGGTCGCCATCTTGACCCAGTGGTGAAAAGGCGGGAAAAGTTCATTTTAGTCGAACAAAGTTCTTTTTGGTATTATAAAAGTTCTTTAAGCACACAATACCCATTGGGAAAGGGCCTGCTCGTATCCTGTTCATGACGCCAAATCTGACTCACCGTAACCGTGTCTTCACGTCGCAGGCGTTTTCTTCTCCTGTCATGGTTCCGCGCCTGCGGCTGTGGGGCTCGGTGGTCCAGATCAATAGTGGTTGGCTGAACAGATAAGGTTTAGTTACTCTTTTCGTGACGCCACCTGCGGGAATTCCGGTGATTTCACCGACACTGCTTGGGCCTCCGGGGAATGTTCGGCAGCAAGATGGGAAGCTCCCGACAGGATGAGCGGGAGTCCCCAGGGCCAGGAGCTGCACCTGATGTTGTGCGGCAGCTTTGTCACTCTTAGCACGCGGAGTTAAACAGTTCTGAAGAAGTACAGACACCAGTGTTCTCTGTAACGGGTCTTTTACTGCAACCGGTAGATGATACAGGGTATACAGGTAACGGGTAACGGACTGGGTGGACTCAGCAATGAGCAGTGTTGTTTCAGAGCTCCGCGGTGTTCCTCCGTTCTCTACTTTCCTAGCTGGGTTGCCGATGTCGCCTTAGTGCGCCAAGTTCGGGTACAAGGGGGCTACTTCAATTTCCCTGCCGGTGTATACAGCCCGGTGTGAGGGGAGTCAGATTCCTTTCTGTGGGTACTCCACTGGCAAGACGGCTCTGATTGCGGCTGCAGTGGGGCACTCCTATAGAGCGGTCCCTCCACTCCTGGTTTGCTAAGCAGTGGTGAACAACTTGCTAGCTTCGGAACCAGTGATCCGGTTGTGGATGGGCGCGGGTGTATTTTGACCCGTTAGATGTTCGCCCAGGTTCCGGTTGTTGGGCACCGGGTAATGGCGCCAACCGGTAGGTGGTCTGCAGGGCTGCACGGATCAGTGCAGAGCCCTCTTCTCCTACGTTCCTCCCCGACCACTTCTTTTTCCTCCCTTCCTCTTCTACATTCTCCTACACTCTACTCCTACACTATTCTGATGGTGCATGTAGGGTATGGAGCTCTGATGTTAACCATATCATTACTGAGTCGGAGAATATTGCATCTTCAGTCAGGGATGCAATACCCTCCTGTGACGCACTCGTTGCGGGGCGCCACATAGGTAAGTAGGGTTTTTAAATTGCAGTCATCACTGAGTAATTATCATCATAGACATAAAATGTCTAAAGATGTGAGAAGTAAGGAAATGATCGTTATCTATGTAGACAGGCTATCTACACAGTGTGTAGTCAGCTCTTAATATGAGACATAATGAGTCAACTTGAAATGGAATCTGCCCTTTCTGTCCTTTGCTACTGCTTTCTTGTAAATGAAGACAAATTTTGCAAACATTGCTAGTAAATTTCAGAATTAAAGGCAGTGAGTCATTGTCTATTATTATAATTGATATGTATTGAGTGTAGGCATATAAAGTAATTCATACAATAAACAGGAAATTAGTTGAGCCCTCTCATAAGCCAGAAATCTTAGACCAATGTAAGGTTAAATTGAAAAGACAGCCCAAACTATTTTTGTTTCTGAAAATTCAATTTAATGCACTCTACCTCATTCACTGTCTTTCAGGCAAATCAAAATAATCTTCCAGAATCTTCATCACCACACCCATGTCAGTCTATAGATATGTTACAATGCTGGTATACAGATATCCTAAAGGGCCCATCACACGGGATGACATCGCCGCCGATTACATCGGCGACGTAGGGGCGTGGCCTCTCGGCGACGACATCACCCCTACGTCGCCTCATGTAAAGGGGCGACGTCGGAGCCGCCGGGAGGTCGCCTGGTTTCAGAGCAGTGCTGGGCTTTTCAGACACCCCGGCGGCAATGCCGCATGTCAGCTCGCTGGCGCAATGCTGGAGAAGTCGCCCCATCCAAACGGGGGACAGCGACGCTGGCGGGGCGCTAAAAACGTGCACGCACCCGCCAGTCGCCGCCGACATCCCCAGCCCCGTTGCCAGGTGTGACGGGGCCTTTACATATCTATCAACCAGGGGTGTAGAATCTCTGGCCCATGGACCACATGTGGCCCATGATGAGCTTTTATGTGGCCCATTCATGATTCCCGAGGTCCACAGTACTGGGGCGGTAGCCGCATCCTGCAACTGCCAGCCCTTTAACTCTTAAGGCACCGTCACACGGGGCGACGGGGCTGGGGATGTCAGCGGCGACTGGCGGGTGTGTGCACGTTTTTGGTGCACGCCAGCGTCGCCGTCCCCCATATACATGGGGCAACATCTCCAGCCCCGCGCCGGTGAGCTGACATCACCTGACAGGTCGCCGGTGGCTGGTTACACGAGGCGATGTGTGCACATCGCCCCAGATCGGTCGCCTGGTTTCAGAGCACTGCTCTGAAACCAGGCGACCTCCCGGCGGCTCCGACATTGCCCCTTTACATGAGGCGACGTAGGGGCGATGTCTCCGCTGATAGGCCACGCCCCTACATCGCTGATGTAATTGGCGGCGATGTCGCCCAGTGTGACGGGGCCTTTATGTACACGCAGCATTCCCTAATGAATGATGTGTGTGCATTCATTAAGGAATATATCATCAAGCAGGCATGCCAGCTTGAGGATGCACTTTGTGGGAGTAGGGTTAGCGCACAATGCGCTCCTGTCTAACAGAAGACCCCACTGTCCACAGGGCTGTTTGTCCCCCCCCAATACTATGTGCCCCACAGTGATGCCTGTGCACCCAGTGATACCTGTGCCCCCCAATACTATGTGCCCCCCAGTGATCTGTGCTCCCCCCAGTACTATGTGCCCCCCAGTGATGCCTGTGCCCCCCAGTACCATCAGTTGGTCTCTGTGTTCCCCTGTACTATGTGCCCCCTAGTGATGTCTGTGCCTCCAGTGATATATATAACCCCCAGTGATATATGTTCACCCCAGTGATGTATATACTCCCCAGTGCTCTCGGTGCCCCCAGTGCTGCCTGTGCACCCCAGTCCAATGTGCCCCCTGTGAAGCCTGTGCCCCCAGCACTATTTTCCCCCTGTGATGTTCATAACCCCCAGTGCTGCCTGTGCCCCCAGTGCTGTCTGTGCTCCCCAGTGGTGTATATATCCCATTATATCTGTGCCCCCAGAGATGTTTATACCCCTTAGTAATGTATATGCCTCCGAATAATGTGCCTGTGCCCTTAGTGCTGTCTGTGCTCCCAGTGGTGTATATACCCCAGTTATATCTGTGCCCCAGAGATGTTTATACCACTTAGTAATGTATATGCCTCCCAATAATGTGCCCCCGCAACCTCCACAGTAATATATGCCCAAGCATCTCCTGTAATGTATATGTCCCTAGTATCTTCTGTGATGTATATATGCCCCCCAGCATCTCCTGTGATTTCTATAGCCCCAAGCCTCCCCAGTAATGTATATGCTTCCAAAATCTCCTGGGATGCATATATTATAGCCCACATGTCTCTAGTGATGTATATCCAGCAGTCCCCGTGTCTCAATTGTAATGTATATATGGCAGCTGGGAGGAGGCGAGCCAGGCAAGTGGTGTCAGGGCCGATACTCTCGCTTTCTCAATGTATCTGCATACATTGCGAAAGCGCAATTAAAGAAAGCAATGGTTAAAAATAGAAAAAAAATGCTCACCTCTCCGCCGAGTGTCCCGCGATGTGAGGCATCCACGTCCGATGGCTGCAAGGATCTTAATCAGCTGACCGGGCGGGGCGGTCACCCGATCAGCTGTTGTGTCACATGACAGCATCAGTTGAGCAGTTTAAATCGCCCACCCGCCGATTGGTTTTCACGGGTGATTTATACCGCTCAGCTGATGCGGTCATGTGACATATGAGCTGATTGGGTTGCTGCCCCACCTAGTCAGCTGATTCAGGTCCTGCAGACATCGGACGTGAACGCCTCGCATTGCGGGACCCTTGGCAGATAGATGAGCATTTTTTTTTTTTTTTTTTAACACATTGCTTTCTTTAATTTCCCTTTAGCAGCGTATGTAGATACACTGCTAAAGTGAACTTACGGGAACAGAGCAGTTTTAGTGTACTGAGCATACTCAGTACACTAAAACCGGATCCAGGAAACGATCCTGTTTTTGCCCGGATCTGGCGCCCATAGACTCCCATGTTAAGTGTGGCGGATTGCGCCGGATTTGTTTCTGTCCGGTTTGGTCTGGTTTTTTTCACCGGAGGTCCCTGCAGGGGTGCCACATTCCCCCCTAGTTAACTTCAGTTCTCTGGGACTGAAACATTTTTCAATAAACATAACAATAATATTTACATTAATTTGAACAAAGTTTAAAAATAAAAATTACAAAAACCAGGGAAAAATAGTTAAAACAGGTAACCAGTCCATACAACACTAGTCCATCCGCTGCAGGCTGTTAAAGAATGTTTTAGCCACCACCAGTCCTGTGGCCATGGTCCATTTTTAAGGATTTGCAAAAAGTTTAAAAAAGTCTAAACAGGCAAAGTTTCTGTAGGCTTAAAAGTTCAAAATACACAACAAACACTTACTACGGGTGCCTCGGCGTAGGAGTCCTAGGTACTGCAGGGGCCTTCACCGGTCATAAGAGCTATAGGCCAAGATTTTGCTCTCCCTAGACAGCTCCTTTAACTCCACTCACCCCTCTTTCTGATGTTGTACACCTGGTGTGACCTGTTTTGGCCTATTCTTCACTCTTTTGTATACTGACATCAATTACATATCTACATTTTGAACATATTTAAATTTTGAACGTATTTACATTTCACACATTTTACAGCTTACTCTCTGTATCTGAGTGGTGGGTGACCCAAGTTGATACATGTCAATCTACATAATTCTGATGTGTGACTAGTGCGAGTGGGTCTATGTGTGACAGGTAAACTCTGGGTAACAGTCTGCGACTACTTGATCTCACAGTAGGAATGGCATGTGCACCGATTGCAGGATTCTCTACGTCTGCTACAACAGGTGGTTCTTCTGTTCTTGATTCTTCAACTGGTTGTGGGAATGTCAATATAGGTATTAAGTATGCACCCTCTATTTGAGGCCAATCTGCAAGAAGGTTTCCTAAAGGTACCGTCACACGCCGCAATCTCGCCTGGAAATCTGAAAGGCGATGTATCACCCCGGCGAAATCGCCATGAAATTGCCTCACGGTTGCGGCGTGTGATTGGGCGATTTCGCGGCGATAAATCACCCATCGGCCGTCGCCTGATTCCTGAACAGTGCTCAGGAATCAGGCGCAATCGTTAAGGCGATATTTTCGTGTTTTGGCGTGTGACAGGGCAATAGTGACGGAAAGAGCGTTTTCTGTGATTTCCCGTAGGCGTGCCTCAGCGTGCTGTATATCGCGCCCCATCTGAGATGATTGGTGTGGGCTACTGTGTTCCCATTGGCTGTCAGTTGACACCACACCATATTTGAATACCTATCCGTTCAGCACCACACTCATCTTCTGCTACACAACCGTCCGCAAACTCAGTGCAATTACGATACACAATTGTGTCATGTATTAGCCAGCCTTCCAGAGCAGGGTGACCAATCGTAACGCTAGTGTGTGGTCCAAAGAGCGTGTATGGCGCACGGTGTAAACTACTGTGGCACGCCTATCTCCTTGCCGCGCTGAACATGTACGCCCACATTGCCTTTGAGATTGCTGCGTTTGAAGCGGCAATGGAATGAGGCAAGATTGGTTCCGCTGTAGGTGAGGCGATTTCCGGATCGACACATCGCCTTAGCTTCAGGGTGATATTGCGGCGTGTGATGCCGCCATCGGCGGGCACGACAAATGTGAGCGCACACCTAATATCGCCACATATCGCCAGGCGAGATTGCGGTGTGTGACGGTACCTTAAGATTGTCTTGACTGTCTTTTCCTCTTTTTCCTCTTCCTGACAAGGAATTATCTCTCTAGGTTGCAATTGTTGAGGACATTTCTTTAAATCATCTCTGGACACTGTTGCTGTTGTTCTACCTTTGTCTTAATCAAACAGGTTTTCTGGTTATCGAAGGTTGATGGTAGTACAGTGTAGGGTTCTGCTTCCCATTGATCATCCAATTTGTGCAGTCTTCTTTTTTTCTTCAAAACCAATTCACCTGGTATTAGGGTTTTCCTTAAGCTCTTTTGTTAAAGTCTGCTTCTTGCTTTTCTCTTGATTTTGCCAGACTTCTCTCTACACATTCCTGTATTTTCTTATACTGCTCTTTTCTTCTGGTATCCCAATCTGCATCTGAGGTGTTTTCTTCTGGAACTACAATGCCCATTTCAAAGTCTACTGGCAATTGTCCTGGTCTTGCTTTCATGAGGTATGCAGGGGTACAGTTTGTTGACCTCACTGGGATGTTGTTGTAAATGTCAACAAGATCTGGTAACTTATCTGGCCATCTGTTTCATTCTTCTAGTGGCAAAGTTTTTAACAATTATATCACTATGTGATTCATATTCTCACACATTCCATTGGTTTGAGGATGGTAAGGCGTAGTACAAATCTTCTTGCATCCATACAAGTTACAGAACTCTTGAAACAGTTCAGCTTCAAAGGTAGGACTTTGATCTGTCAATACCTGTTCTGGATACCCAAATGGTCTGCATAATAGCTCTAACACACCGAGCGTCGTGGTATCCAGGTGTGTTAATGGATTATTGTCTGTGTAGACGGTAAATTTTGAAGCTGCCAGGTAATGCTTAAACCGCTCTGTTATAGCCCAAACCAAGGCCAAGAACTCCAACTTAAAGGAACTGTAGTTTTCCGGGTTCTTCTCTGTGGGTTGAAGTTTTCTGCTGGCATAGTCAATTACTCTTTCCTTGCCACCTTGTACTTGGGATAGTACTGCTCCCAAGCCTACATTACTTGCGTCAGTGTACAAGACAAATGGTAAGTTATAGTCAGGATAAGCCAGTATTTCTTCACCGGTTAGAGCCCGCTTCATCTGCTGGAAAGAGTCTTCTTGCTCCTTTCCCCATTCAAATGGTGGTTCTTAGTTTGGCCTACCAGAAGATCTTGCAGGGGTGCTGCCATCTTTGTGTAGCCCTTTATGAATCTTTTGCAGTATCCCACCAAACCTAGGAATTGAAGTACCTCTCTGACAGTGGTTGGCCTCTGCCAGTCCTGGATAGCTGTCACTTTTTCCGGATCTGGTGCTACTCCATCTGCGCTGACCACATGCCCAAGGTATTGGACTTTTGGTTTCAGCAGGTGACATTTAGATGGTTTAAGTTTCATCCCGTACTTTGCTAGGGCTACAAATACCTCTGCCAGGTGTTCCAGGTGATCCTCATAGGTCTTGGAATACACATTGACATTGTCCAGATATAAGAGCACTATCACGAAGGTCCTGTGTCCCAGGCAACATTCCATGAGTCTTTGAAACGTTCCCTGTGCATTGCATAACCTGAATGGCATGCTATTGAATTCAAATAGGCCCATTGGTGTTGTGAATGCTGTCTACTCCCGGCCTTCTTCTGCAACGGAGACCTGCCAATACCCACTAGTGAGATCTAATGTGGAGAAATAATTAGCAGTCTTTAATACAGCAAGAGACTCTTCTATACGGGGGTAACGAGTAAGCATCTTTGTGAGTGATCTTATTGATTTCCCTGTAATCCTCACACATCCTCATAGTGCCATCTTTCTTTCTGACTAGGACTAAGGAGGCTGCCCAGGGACTAAAACTATCCCTTATAACCCCTTCCTCCTTGTTGTTCTGCAGCATTTCTTTAGCACACTGGTAGTGATTTGGGGGAACGGATCTGTATCTCACTTTAATTGGGGGATGATCTCCTGTGGGCAAGCGATGGTGTACCCCTTTAATTCTCTCAAAATCTAATGAATGCTTACTGAATACATATTCAAACTCTTGTACTACCCTGTAGACTCCATGCTTCTGGTAAGATGGGGTGGTATCAGTTCCTATGTGCAACTGCTGACACTAATCCTCCAGCTGCCCCTTAGAGTTGTTGTCCTCTGCCTGGTTTGACGGGGGCAAGGGCTCTACTGCCTGTATATGACTGTCACAGACAGTGTACAGCTTTGCTACAGTAGCATACCTGGGTAGTTTTACTTCTTCTTCCCCACAGTTTAATACACAGATTGGCACTCTTCCCCTGCATACATCTACCACCCCTCTGGCTGTCAGTAGTGTAGGTCTGTGTTCTGAATATACCAGCTCTACAACAGCCTGGTACTCCTTTCCTCTGAGATCTATAGCTGCTCGACACCATATCATCATTTCACTCTTTGGTGGTAACTCAATAGGGAACGGGTTTGTTACCCGTACACTGCCAATCTCTTTTCCAGACAGATTTACCTGTTGCTTGTGCATAAGGGCTCAGATTTCTCTCTGGAGAACCCTCTTCTGTCCATTATCAGCAGTCACAGCAATCTGTCGGAGTAAAAACAACACTTCTGCAAGGCAGTTTTCAATCACATTAGTACCAATTACCATGTAGGGGCATTTATTATTAGGGTCATCTTCTACCACACATAACCCTTGGCCTTTTAACTCTACCCTCCCCAGCCTTATCGTAACCTCTCTAAACCCCACCTGGTTTAGTGGTTGTCCATTAGCTGCAAGTATAACAAAGCTAGAGTCTGGAGGTTTAAGATCAGTATCAGACCAAAATTGTTTATAAAGTATATGTGGGATGGTGGTAACCTGTGACCCAGTGTTCAGAAGGGCTGAATTGTGGATTCCTTCTAG
>JARQOC010000003.1:526831674-527022815 GCA_033576535.1 Allobates femoralis | reverse complement strand
CAACAGATGGTCCAGAGGGGTCTGAAGGGTACTGACTGAGTCTGCAGGGATAAAGGCTAGAATGGCGAGATTCCAGGCAGCCATAAGATCAGGAACAGGACACCAGCATTAAAAAGGAAACATCAGGCATAATTGGCATGCAGAGACAATCAATAGCAAGCAAGTGCTGATCCGGGGACCTGAGCAATGCAATGTTTGAACCACAGTACAAATTGCCCAGCCAACTCCCTAGGGAAGCGAGGGCCTTAAACACACAAAAACCTCTCAACGATTGACTGAGAGGTGATTTTTTTTTTTAAAAAAAGGGTGTACTGGCCCCTTAAATGCTATCAGTCTGCGGCGCGCACTCCCTATGTGCACTCCCCCACAACCCTGAAGTGAGGGGAAGCAGAGGAGAAGCAATAGGACTGTGCAGCAGCATGGAGGGAGGGACATCACGGGAGTGCGGATCGGGTGAGTAAGAGGGTGGGGAACAAAGGGATGCCTGCAGCAAGATGGGACCCAATCTCTCCGACCCCTGGAGACGGGTCCCGCTGGTGAGGACATTGCTTTAGGGTTACCCATGCCTTACTTATAATATTTTTTTTCTCTTATTGTCAGAACGAGGTGCAATTGCTAGGTTCAGTGTAAATTTCTGCCATATCAACTTCTATAATTTATGCATATTTTTATTAAATTGTTGGCTTTGTGATTTTACTATTGAATAAATAAATTTTGTATATTTTATACTAGTAAGCTCGAATTCTCTTTCTCTTATGTGTGTCTCAATACCCTAATGCATAAAAGGCATATTGATAGGATTTCTTATATACCGTAGGTGTTATAAAAAGCTGATATAACAACATTTTTCTTTAATTCTGGCATCTGTACACTATTTTATTACCTGTTTTTTGGTCTGCTATTGTAATAGGGCCAGGTAAATGGATATGTAGCCGGAAAATCTCTCCAAAGTGTTTTCCTTTGTTTTTTTCTGCTGTCACATTATTTTCTTCTAAACATATATCTACCAGTCATTATGGAAAATTTAGACATATTGGCATATGACAGGTCTCACTCACCATCTTCACACTTGGATATCTATATATACCTATCTATCCATCCCATATTTTTGAGGGGTAGAAGAAATGGACACTATTGGTATTTAATTCTCCTCAGCCAGCAGTAAGAACTGCCACTCATCATGCCAGGCACAGTTAAATTGCTTAGCCTATTTAGAAATTACTTCACATACTAACTTTTGAATATTTATTGTAGATATATAATTTTAAAGAACTTTAATAAAATGATTTTATTGTGACTGGTAAAGGCTTAACTATAGTTCATTATTTTTCCTTATTTTCTTTAGACTCTCATCATCATCGGAAACCAATAGATACATCGATCATAATAGCTATAATTGGATTTATTTTGATTTCCATTGTAGTAATGCTGACTCTATTTTTCAAAAACAGAAATAGGAGTTTCAAGTGCTTTAAGAAGAAAGGTATTGTATATTCATAAGGCATTAAACTCCGAACTATTTCACATTTTTGATTTTTTGATGTATTACTACGTCTTGTTGCCCCCTTCAGCTAGGTATATACAGTGTGAGGTTGCGTACTCCTGGGGGTTCGCTTGACAGCGTACAATGACACCTACACATGTTTTTAACCGTTATGCAGCAGTTTATTACATGTAGACTGCTCCTCTCACATACATACAGAATAAATACATTATATTACACTCACATCACATAATACAAATAACATCACATTACATTCCACAGTACACAAATTATATTGCACATATCTAACACCCGGTTACCTTACAGTACCGGCACACACAGAGCACATAGGTAATACACCGTCCCCTAGGGATCCAGGCCTAGTCGACTCACCCCTATTCACACCTGACGGTATCTACCCTACGGCCAGGCTCTTCCTTGGCCTAATTCCCCCTTTAGAGAGTCTAGTCCCTTCCCACTGGCTGCAACAACCCACAGCCCCTGCACAGCACTCCGGCTCCTCTGAGCCAGGCCCCGACCCGGGTTTAGTCACCAGATCTCCAGGGCAAGTCAGGCCCCCAAGAACTCCTTGGCACATGTCTCCAGGTCGCCAACCGCTTCCAAGTCTGCCATCACCAGGGCCAAACCTCCAGGCAAGAAGCAGCACCAAACACTCCCTCGCAAGCCCCTCCAGGGTCAGCCCCACTTCCCAACTCCCGGTACTCTATTAACCCCTGTCGTCTGGCCTCATGGCTCCACTCTCACAGGACTTGGTCTTCTCTCTCCCACAGAGGCTTCTACTCTGCCTTCATTCACACACACGGACCTCACGGTCCCACATTATACACGGTCCTTTTCCTTCAGCCGTCATACACTTCCATAGGCCATCATGGACTCGTATGGACATCAGCCTTGTCAGGCCCCGACCACTCACACCAGCACAGTCCGGCATGGACTTCAGCCCTCTAGGCACAGACCAGGTTGTAAGCCACCTGAGCTTCAGGGCAGTCAAAGCATCCCCCAAGGTCTCCTCACCCTGCCCATGATGCCCAGCTGCCTCTAAGCCCCCACCAACACAGGCAGAGATCCTGGATGGCAGCCTCACCACCATGGACAGAGTGAGCCCCCTACAAGTTCAGCCAGGACCACCCTTACACCCAGGTGCTCCACTAACCTCTCGGTCTGGCCACAGGCTCCACACGGCTCAGAGGGGCCGGCTTCTCCGGCATGGAGAGCCAGGCGTCCTGCCTCATCCCTCCAACGGGAACGGGACCCCCCTGAAACATGTCCTCTCCCTCAGAAGATCATGTTTGGTCTCTCTCTGGACTCTGCAGTCTCTGGTCTGATCTCCTCTGCAGCCTGATCTGATCTCTGCAGTCTCTGGTTTCCTCTGCAGCCTGATCTCCTCTGCAGTCTGATCTCCTCTGCAGCTTGATCTCATCTGCAGCCTGCTCTGATGTCTCCAACTCATACACACCTAGCAGGTTAAGTCCTGCTCACCACACCCACACTTACACCCCCACCTCAGCTGCTAGGCAATCAGTACACACATTGCTCTCAGCCGCTCATTAGGCTCATGAATATCCTGGCTATTAACCTATTGTGCACTGGACAGGATTACAGCACTCACTCTCAGCTGTTAACTCACTATGTTCCAGGTAGGTTTAACACACAGCACAACCACAGTAAAACCGGATACATGTGAACAGAGTCATATACCAACAACCTGTGTGATGCACCCGGCATCACCACAACAGTCAAAAATCATGTCTGACAGAGTACACTGGCCCTCTATTTGCATCATTATAGTCAATGGCCCCATCAGCACCAACACTCGAATACCATTTTGTGTGAGTGCGAACATAAGCCACGACAGAACAACTGAACATATGCTAAAATGCTATGTGAACCTATAATTACAGGTATATATATAGATATATAGGTACCAATCCACAAAGTGAGGCAGCACTCCAAGCAAGTTCAGTTCTCAGATTTTATTCATCCATAAACCACCACAACGTTTCAGACCGTAGTCCTTTCTCAAGTGTCACTTGAGAAAGGACTGCGGTCTGAAACGTTGTGGTGGTTTATGGACGAATAAAATCTGAGAACTGAACTTGCTTGGAGTGCTGCCTCACTTTGTGGATTGGTATGAATAACAGACTGAAGGAACTGTTTTTTGAGGATATTTGCACCCATTATTTGTTTTTCAAGTGCTGCTCTATTTTTGTTTTTTCTATAGATATATAGGTAGATATAGCCTTATGATCATTTTAAATCAAACCAGGTGATAATTTTAGCTGTTAAAAACTTATATTGTATATAAATTGAAATAATAAAAACAGTAACAATAGACCAGCAATTGTTTTCTTGGAAATCCACTTTACTTTACATTTAAAGGACTTCATATATTAAAAACATGACAAAATGGTTTCATCATTTTAGAGAAAAGGAAATAGTTTCCTGAGTCATGACACGTTGCACTGTACTTCACTCAATACAAAAGAAATGCATTAACATATCCCCACAATCCTCAAATACATATGATGGTCCCCACAATCCCCCTCTATATATATGATGGTCCGTACAATTCTCCTATATATGGTTTATGATGGTCCTCACAATCCTCCTATATATATGGTGGTCCACACAATCCCCTAGATAAATGATGGCTCCAACAATCTCCCTATATATTATGGCCTCCACAATTCTTCTATATAGATGACGAGCTGTAAAACCCGGCAATGCCCAGGATAGTAACCTGCGGCCTCCTGCTGTATACTGAGGGCTGTGTGAGGCCTCCTGCGGTATACTGGGGGCTGTATATGGCCTTCTGTGGTATACTGGGGCTGTGTGCAACCTCCTGCTGTATACTGGGGGCTTTGTGCGGCCTCTTGCAGTATACTGGGGGCTGTGTGCGGCAGGAATGATGGTCTACACAATCCTCCTATTATATGATGGTCCCCACAATCTTCCTATATATATGATGGTCCCACAATCCTCCTATATATAGATGGTCCCCACAATCCCCTATATATAGGATGGTCCCTACAGCCCAATCATATAAAAACAATAAAGTTTATACTTTCTTGATACCCTGCACCACAGCCTCCATCCTCTCTTCTCTGGCGACCTGCAGAGGCAGCTCAAAGTGCAATGATGTCATTGCGCTGCCTGCGTGGGCACGCTGATGTCTCGTAAGCTATGGCCTGCAGTCTAGCAGACAGGCAGTGACAGAGGATGGATCTGTTGCTCAGTGCTCAGTTACAGGATTCAACTGAATCAGAGGCAACATGACATTCACCCAGTTCAATGCAGCGGACACAGGAGATCCAAGGCTCCGGACAAGAGGTTCGGGGCCAGAGCCCTGAATCTTTGATGCTAGCAACACCCCTGCCGCACAGTGAACCTCATAAAGATAAGTAAATAAGTAAAAATGATAACCAAATTGCTGGTTTATACTCATTCTGCGTTTGAAAATACCAAATAAAAAGCGATAAAAAATTTTATATTTCCCAAAATGTTACCAAAACATTTCAAACTCGTAATGCAAAAAATAAACCCTTACACAACTCTGTTCACCAAAAAATAGAGTTACAGCTTTCAGAATATGTCAATAAAAAACTATTATATAAAAGTAGCAAAACATTCAAAACTTTAAAAAAAATATATATATAAGAATCTGGTATCACTGTAATCACACTGACCTGAAGAATAAAGTCATCTTATTACTAACATCAGGGGTCCGCAACCACCGGTACGTGGACCGGACTATGGGTGTCCCTGTGCAGGACCGTACCACCGCAGACCAGCACTACAGAAAGTGTGCTCTGCGGTGGCTCAAAGCGGCGTCCCTGCCCACCAAGACCCACACCGCACTAGGCCACTCTGAGCTGATCTCTGCCTCAGCTGCGTGCAGGGCTGCCACTAGGAATTTTGGGGCCCCCCTGAGTTTCCGCCCAGCCCCCCACCCAGCACCGCCTCCACCAATGCTCTGCCTCCACCCAAATATGCATTATATCTATAGTGAAAAATTGGAACAGCACCAAAAATTACCTCAATTTATGTGCAAAGTTTTCTCAACCAGCAATCCAGATGGTTCCTTACAATAGGGTAAAAAAGGAAAAACAGTACAAAAAAATAGAAAAAAGTGGACTTTATTGCCCAATACGTGGCCACACCATTGGACAAAAAAGTCCACTTATTTCTATATTTTTGTGCTGTTTTTCCTTTTTTTTTTTACACTCTCTCTCTCTATTATATATTACACACATACACACTTGAGACTGCTGTGGGCTGAATACACAATAGCTGTATACATAAAAGAGAATAAACAATAGAGACGGCTGCTAGCTGTATACACAATAGAGATGGCTGCGGCCCATATAGACAATGGAGATGGCTGCTGGCCGTATAGACGATGGAGACAGCTGCCGGGTATACACACAATAGAGAATACACAATAGAAACTGATGCCCGTATACACAATGGAGATGGCTGCGGGACAAATGCACAATGGAGACAGTTGCAGGACAAATGCACAATGGACAAGGCTGCATCTTTAATCTATAAAAATCTGCAACATGTCAATTTTCAATTAAATTAAGCCACTTACCTTGCGTACTGGCAGGCACTTCTTGGATTCGGCCGCATCACACATCACGTTGGTAGTAGGTGTGTGAACTACGTGGTGTGTGACACAGCTGAAACCTGGAAGTGCCTGCCAGTATGCAATGTCAGCAGCATACAACAGGCCGGAGACATCAGCGACGGATGCAGAATTTTCTGCATCAAAAAAGCTGATATTACGTAGCAAAAGCACAACGTCTTTGCTACGTAATTTCTGCTAAAACGGTAGAAGATTCAAATTTGATGCAGAAAATTCTGCATCATATTTTTTGCCCATCGGCACATACCAACACACAGACATGCACACAGATTTATAGAATATATATGATATCATATTTACATACATTATAAACATATATGAAGACATTCACAAACATAAATAAACACATACACGTACACAATCATATAATCACAAAATCGTACGCACAATTATATATACACACAATTACATACAAACATGCACAATTATCAACATGAATCATATGCACACATACAATCATCATACACACATACACAATCATATCCACACATATGCAATAAATCATATATACAATCATATACACCAATCATATATATACACACATAATCATTTACACATACACATGTATACATACAATCTTCATATACACATAGATAATCATATACACCAATCATATATACATACACATATATACACACAATCCTCAGATACACACAAATACAATCTACACACATTTACACACAGACACAATCATACACAGACATACACACATATTGGTGGTGTTTTTTTACTTTTGTTGTTTGGGGACAGGCTCAGCTGATGGCTCATCTCTTCTCCTGTGTGCCTAGAGCCTCGCACAGTTGCTAGCAGCAACCTCCTCCTTGGCGGGAATCAGGCTGGACGCGCAGTGCTGCAATGATTAGAAGACTCGGCGTGCTGTACTGACGTCATTGCGACACTTGGTCACGCACAACAAACTGCTCATGGTGCTCTCTGCTGTACAGTGATGCGGACGGGCCAGTGCTGTGCAAGTAAATGTGTCAGGCCATGTGCACACATTGAGTATTTGATGAGTTTTTTACCTCAGGATTTGTAGACAAAACCAGGAGTGGAACAATCAGAGGAAAAATCTAATAGAAACACATCACCACTTCTGTATTTAATTATCCACTTCTGGTTTTGGCTACAAATCCTGAGGTAAAAAACTCATCAAATACTCAGCGTGTGCACGTGGCCTTAGTGCGCCGGGCCATCCACATCACTGTACAGCAGTGAGTACCGTGAGCAGTTTGTTGTGCCCGGCACCGCACAACAGATTCGGCTGTGGCACGGCGCCGCTCACAGATTTCACATGGTACGGCCGCATGGCAGTGATGGGCGGCACTGGCTGCAGGCACGCTCACAGCAGCCGAGCCGAGGACATACACAGCATCGGTATGCCGCATGCGACGCATGCTGGCCGGGGGGGGCAGGCCTCCTTGCACCAAATGGCCACGCCCCATCAGGGCCCCTGCCCCTGTTTAAATGACCACGCCCCCTCAGATAATTGATGGGCCCGGTACTCAGTGAGGCCAGTAAGGCCATAACGGTGGCCCTGGCTGCGTGCATCGATGTACAAGCTGCGCCATCGGCCAATCAAAGTGCAGCAGCCAGGCCCCGATTGGCCAGTGGTTGCTGCACTGTTATTGGCCGACAGCTCCCTCGTACGCAGCCGAGACAGAGAGAAGAGCAGCGCCAACTGCGGTGAACCCATGAGCAAAGTGTATGTCTGTGTCTGTGTGTGTGGCTGTATGTCTATGTGTGTGTATGTGGCTGTGTGTGTGGCTGTCTGTGTGTGTGTCTGTAGCAGCGTGTGTGTGTGTGGCTGTGTGTGTGTGGCAGAGTGTGTGTGGCTATGTGTCTGTGTGTGTATGTGGCTGCCTGTGTGTGTGTGTGGCTGTGTGTGTGGCAGTATGTCTGTGTATGGCTGTGTGTCTGTGTGAGTGTCTGTATGGCTGTATGTGTGGCTGTGTGTGTGTAACAGTGTGTCTATGTGTGTGGCAGTGTGCCTGTATGTGTCTGTGTGTGTTGTGGTGTGTGTGTGGTGGTATGGCTGTGTGGTAGTGTGTCTGTGTGTGTATCTATGGCGAGGAGTGTGTGACTGTGTGTGGCTGTATGTGTGTTGGTGTATGGCTGTGTGTGTGTCTGAATGTGTGGTTGTGTGTCTGTGTGTGGCTGTGTGTGTGACTGTGTGGGTTTGTGTGTTTTGACTGTGTGTGGGTGTGTGGCTGTGTGTGTGTGGCTGTATGTGTGGTGGTGTGTCTGTTGTGTGGCAGTGTGTGTGGCTATGTGTCTGTGTGTGAGGGGCTATGTAGCTGTGTGTGTGTGGCTGTATGTGTGGTGGTGTGTCTGTGTATGTGTGTGGCTATGTGTCTGTCTGTGTGGGGCTATGTGGCTGTGTGTGGCTGTGTGTGTGGCTGTGTGTGTGTGTGTGGCTGTATGTGTGGTGGTGTATCTGTGTGTGGTGTGGTGTTGTGTCTGTGTGTGGCAGTGTGTCTGTGTGTGGTGGTGTGTCTGTGTGTGTGGTTGTGTGTCTGTGTGTGTGGCTATGTGTTTGTGGGTGTGTCTGTGTGTGACAGTGTGTCTATGTGTGTGGCGGTGTGCCTGTGTGTGTGGCAGTGTGTGTGTCTGTGTGTGTGGTGGTGTGTCTGTGTGTGGTGGTGTGTGTGGCTGTGTGTGTGGCTATGTGTCTATATGTGTGTGGCAGTGTGTCTGTGTGTGTGGGTGGTGTGTGTGTGTGTGTGGTGGTGTGGCTGTGTGTGGCAGTTTGTGTGTGGCTGTGTGTTTGTGTGTGTGGCTGTGTGTCTGTGTGTGTTGGTGTGTGTGGTTGTGTGGCTGTGTGTGTCTGTGTGGCAGTGTGTCTATGTGTGTGGTTGTGTATCTGTGTGTCTGTGCATGTGGCTGTGTTTGTGTCTGTGTGGCGGTGATTGTGTGTGTGGCAGTGTGTTTGTGGCTGTGTGTGTGTGGCGGTTTGTGTATGTGGCTGTATGTGTAGCGGTGAGTCTGTGTGGGGTGGTTTGTGGCAGTGTGTCTGAATGTGTGGTGGTGTATGGGTCTGTGTGTGTGTTAGTGTGTCTGTGTGTGGCGGCGGTGTGTCTGTATGTGCGGCAGTGTGTCTGTATGTGTGTCTGTGTGTGTGGCAGTGTGTCTGTGTGTGTGGTGGTGTGTGTGTGTGTGTGGTGTGGCTGTGTGTGGCAGTTTGTGTGTGGCTGTGTGTTTGTGTGTGTGGCTGTGTGTCTGTGTGTGTGTGTTGGTGTGTGTGGTTGTGTGGCTGTGTGTGTCTGTGTGGCAGTGTGTCTATGTGTGTGGTTGTGTATCTGTGTGTCTGTGCATGTGGCTGTGTTTGTGTCTGTGTGGCGGTGATTGTGTGTGTGGCAGTGTGTTTGTGGCTGTGTGTGTCTGGCGGTTTGTGTATGTGGCTGTGTGTGTAGCGGTGAGTCTGTGTGGGGTGGTTTGTGGCAGTGTGTCTGAATGTGTGGTGGTGTATGGGTCTGTGTGTGTGTTAGTGTGTCTGTGTGTGGCGGCGGTGTGTCTGTATATGCGGCAGTGTGTCTGTATGTGTGTCTGTGTGTGTGGCTGTGTGTTTGTGTGTGTGGTTGTGTGTGTAGCTGTGTGTGTAGCTGTGTGTGTGGCTGTGTGTGTCTGTATGTGTGGGGGGGTGTGGTGGTGTGTCTGTGTGGCAGTGTGTCTATGTGTGTGGTTGTAGAAAAATCAAAAATGGGAGGCACAGTCACGCGATCCACCAGTCACATGCTTAAAAGAACTGATACATAGAAAGGTAGAGAAGCATGTATATGAGACCGGGATCAGGGAAATACAGGAATAAGACTCATATGAATAATCAAGAAATCATTTATTTATACATTTAGACCAATAAACAAGCAGTAACAAACAGTTAAAAACCATTAAAAAGTGAAAAAACACCAACTGAGCTGTAGCCTTGTAATACATATAAATCACAAGATGGTAAAACGTGCGTTTAAACCACTTCTAATAAATGGATGATGGGAGAAAACTGAAAAACAATTGCACAGACCATACCACAAAATATCATGAAATGATGCAATACCTAGAATAAGTAAGCTAGATGGAAAACTTTACAAGTATATCAGTAGAAATACAGATTAATGCACCTATATAGATAGAGCAGTTCAAAAAGCACCCAATAGGGGGAGACCAAACAGATCAATAATCAATATTGTCCTGAACTTGGGAGGACAGAAGCCATCAATGTAGGCTCGACCACAGGAATAGGCAAATGCTGCAAACAACTACTGTGGAAAAAGGAGAAGGGGCATCCATACCCCAATAATTAAATAGGCAATGAACAACAGCTCCATAAAGGTGCAGGAATGAATCAAAGACACTGGTACTTGAGATTAAATCCCTGTAGATAAAAAGGGTAAGGTCTAGCTGTATTTTAAGAAAGATTCAGCAGAACCTAAAAGAGAGCAAATAGGAAATTATGTATGTAAAGGAACTTATTGGTGCACCAATTAGAGCAACCATGTCCTACATATAGTTACCAGTATCCCCATCATCCATGAGACAAGGCTCACAGCGTGCTCCTACCCAGGGTATTAGAAGTGGTTTAAACGCACGTTTTACCATCTTGTGGTTTATATGTATTACAAGGCTACAGCTCAGTTGGTGTTTTTTCACTTTTTAATGGTTTTTAACTGTTTGTTACTGCTTGTTTATTGGTCTAAATGTATAAATAAATGATTTCTTGATTATTCATATGAGTCTTATTCCTGTGTTTCCCTGATCCCGGTCTCATATACATGCTTCTCTACCTTTCTATGTGTGTGGTTGTGTATCTGTGTGTGTGTCTGTGCATGTGGCTGTGTTTGTGTCTGTGTGTGGCGGTGTGTCTGTGTGTGGCGGTGATTGTGTGTGTGTGTGGCAGTGTGTTTGTGTCTGTGTGTGGCTGTATATGTGGTGGTGTGTCTCTGTGTGTGACGGTGTGTCTGTGTGTGGTGGTGTGTGTATGTCTGTATGTGTGGCTGTGTGTGTGTGTGTGTGGCTGTGTGTGTGGCGGTGTGTGTGTATTTCTGTGTGTGGCTGTATGTGTAGCGGAGAGGGGTGATTTGTGGTGGTGTGTCTGAATGTGTGGCGGAGTGTGGGTCTGTGTGTGTTTTAGTGTGTGTGTGGCGGTGTGTCTGTGTGTGTGTGTCTGTGTGTGTGGTGGTGTGTCTCTGTGGCTGTGTGTGGCTGAGTGTCTGTATGTGTGGCTGTAGGTGTCTGTGTGGCTGTGTGTGTTGGTGTGTATGTGGCAGTGTGTGTGTGTGTGTGTGGCTGTCTGTGTGTCAATGTGTCTGTGTGTGGCAGTGTGTCTGTGTGTGGTGGTATGTCTGAATGTGTGGCAGTGTGTGTGTGGTAGTGTGTCTGTGTGTGTGGCTATGTGTCTCTGGGTGTGTCTGTGTGTGTGGCAGTGTATCTGTGTGTGGTGGTGTGTCTAAATGTGTGGCAGTGTGTGTGTGGTAGTGTGTCTGTGTGTGTGGCTGTGTGTGTGTGCCTGTCAGTGTGGCTGTATGTATGGCAGTGTGTCTGTGTGTGGTGGTGTGTGTGGGCTGTGTGTGTGGCTGTGTGCCTGTGAGTGTGGCTGTATGTGTGGCGGTATGTCTGTGTGTTATGGTGTGTCTGTGTGTGTGGCGGTGTGTCTGTGCATGTGGCGGTGTGTCTGTGTGTGTGGAGATGTGTCTGTGTGGTGTGTGTGGCGGTGTGTATGGTTGTGTGTTTTTGTGTGTGTCTGTGTGTGTGTGGCGGTATGTCTGTGTGTCTGTGTGTGTGGCGGTGTGTCTGTGTGTGTGGTGGTGTGTCTGTGTGTGGAGATGTGTCTGTGTGTGGCTGTGTGTGTGTTTCTGTGTTTGTGACGGTATGTCTGTGTGCGTGGCTGTGTATATGGCTGTGTGTCTGTGTTTCAGTGTGGCTGTGTGTGTGGCTGTGTATCTGTGTGTGTGGCTGTGTGTCTGGCTGCGTTTGTGGCTGTGTGTGTGGCTGTGTGTGTGGCGGTGTGTCTGAATGTGTGTGTGGTGTGTGTGTGGCTGTTTGCCTGTGTGTGTGGCTCTATGTGTGGCATTGTATCTGTGTGTTGCAGTGTGTCTGTGTCTGGTGGTGTGTCTGTGTGGTGTTTCTGTGTGTATGTGGCTGTGCGTTTTTGTGTGTGGCTGTGTGTGGCGGTGTGTCTGTGTGTGTAGCGGTGTGTCTGTTTGTGTGGCAGTGTGTCTGTGTGTGTGGTGGTGTGTCTCTGTGTGTGGTGGTGGTGGTGTGTGTGTCTGTGTGTGAGGCTGTGATGCATGCTGGCTGGGGGAGCGGGCCTCCTTGCTCCAAACGGCCATACCCCCCACCAGCGCCCCCCAGCCCCTGTTTAAATGGCCACACCCCCTCCAATAATTGGTGGGCCCCTTACTCAGTGAGGCCAGTTAGGCCCTAACGGCGGCCCTGGCAGAGTGCATAGATGTACGCGTGGCGCCGTCGGCCAATCACAGTCCAGCAACCAGGCCCCTATTGGCCAGTGGTTGCTGCACTGCTATTGGCCAACAGCTCCGCTCATACATGTAAGCAGCCGAGTTAGAGAGTAGAGCGGCGCCAACTGTAGTGGACCCATGAGCAAAGTGTCTATGTGTGGCTGTGTCTGTGTGTGTGTCTGTGTATGGCTGTTTGTGTGTGGCTGTCGTCTGTGTGTGTGTCTGTAGTGGTGTGTCTGTGTGTGGTGGTGTGTCTGTGTTTGTGGCGGTGTGTGTTCCTGTGTGGCAGTGTATCTGTGTGTGTGTCTGTGTGTGTGGCAGCGTGTCTGTGTGTGTGTGTCTGTGTGTGTGGCTGTGTGTCTGTGTGTGGTTGTGTGTCTGTGTGTGTGGCTGTACGTGTGTGGCTGTGTGTGGCTATGTGTCTCTGGGTGTGTGTGTGTGGCAGTGTGTCTGTGTGTGTGACAGTGTGTCTGTGTGTGTGGCAGTGTGTCTGTGTGTGTGGTTATGTGTCTGTGTGGCGGTGTGGCTGTGTGTGTGGCTATGTGTCTGTGTGTGTGACAGTGTGTCTATGTCTGTGTCGGTGTGTCTGTGTGTGTGGCAGTGTGTCTGTATGTGTGGCTGTGTGGTGGTGTGTGTGTGGCAGTGTGGCTGTGTGTGTGTGTGGCTGTGTGTGTAGTTGTGTGTGGGTGTGTGTGTGTGGGGGTGTGTGTATCTGTGGCAGTGTGTCTATGTGTGTGACTGTGTATCTGTGTGTGTGTCTGTGCATGTGGCTGTGTTTCTGTCTGTATGTGGCTGTGCGTGTGTGGCGATGTGTCTGTGTGTGGCGGTGATTGTGTGTGTGTGTCTGTGAGTGCAGCTGTGTGTCTGTGAGTGCAGCTGTGTGTCTGTGTGTGTGGTGGTGTGTCTGTGTGTGGTGGTGTGTTGGTTGTGTCTGTTTATGTGTGGCTGTGTGTCTGTGAGTGTAGCTGTGTATCTGTGTGTGTGTGTGTGGTGGTGATGTCTGTGAGTGTAGCTGTGTGTCTGTATGTGTGGCTGTGTGTGTGTCTGTTGTGTGGTGGTGTGTCTGTGTGTGACAGTGTGGCTGTGTGTGTGTGTGGCTGTGTGTGTGTGGCAGTGCGTGTGTGGCAGTGTGTGTGTGGCTGTGTGTGTGTGTCTGTATGTGTGGTGGTGTGTCTGTGTGTGTAGCGGTGTGTCTGTGTGGGGTGGTGTGTGGCAGTGTGACTGTGCGTGGCAGTGTGTCTGTGAGTGGCTGTGTGTGTCTGTATGTGTGTCTGTGTGTGTCTGTGTGTGGTGGTGTGGCTGTGTGGCAGTGTGTGTGGCAGTGTGTGTGTGTGTGGCTGTGTGTCTATATGTGTGGCGATTTGTCTGTGTGTGGCAGTGTGTCTGTGTGTGTGGAGGTGTATGTGTCTGTGTGTGTGGCGGTGAGTCTTTGTGTGTGGCTGTGTGCCTGTGAGTGTGGCTGTATGTGTGGCGGTGTGTCTGTGTGTGTGACAGTGTGTCAGTGCGTGTGGCAGTGTGTCTGTGCGTGTGGCAGTGTGTCTGTGCATGTGGCGGTGTGTCTGTGCATGTGGCAGTGTGTCTGTGTGTGTGGCAGTGTGTCTGTGTGTGTGGCAGTGTGTCTGTGTGTGTGGCGGTGTGTCTATGTGTGTGACGGTGTGTCTGTATGTGTGGTGGTGTGTCTGTGGCAGTGTGTCTGTGTGTATGTGGCTGTGTGTCTGTGTTTGTGGCTGTGTGTCTGTGTACGTGGCGGTGTGTACTTCTCCAGAATAAAAAAGAATGGCATGGCTGTTAAAAACAGTCACTACAGCCAGAGATCAATTCACTGAAGGATGCAATTTGCACATTGGTGTCATTTTGGGGGTTTTCTGTTTTTGGCACCTCAGGGGCTCTGCTAATGCAAAACAGTGGCCACATTTGTGTTCCAAAAATTAAATAGCACTCTTTTGGTTTCCGAGTTTTGCATAAATCCAAACGTTAGTTTTCTCCTTAACTCTGTGATATCCAATATGTGATACAGTGTTAGCCAAAACTATTGACACCCCTGCAATTCTGTCAGATAATACTCAGTTTCTTCCTGAAAATGATTGCAATCACAAATTCTTTGGTATTATTAACTTCATTTAATTTGTCTTCAATGAAAAAAACACAAAAAGAAATGTCCTAAAGCCAAATTGGATATAATTCCACACCAAACATAAAAAGGGGGTGGACAAAGGTATTGGCACTGTTAGAAAAATCATGTGATGCTTCTCTAATCTGCGTAATTAACAGCACCTGTAACTTACCTGTGGCACCTAACAGGTGTTGGCAATAACTAAATCACACTTGCAGCCAGTTGACATGGATTAAAGTTGACTCAACCTCTGTCCTGTGTACTTGTGTGTACCACATTGAGCATGGAGAAAAGAAAGAAGACCAAAGAACTGTCTGAGGACTTGACAAACCAAACTGTGAGGAAGCATGAGCAATCTCAAGGCTACAAGTCCATCTCCAAAGACCTGAATGTTCCTGTGTCTAACGTGCACAGTGTCATCAAGAAGTTTAAAGCCCATGGCACTGTGGCTAATCTCCCTAGATGTGGACGGAAAAGAAAAATTGACAAAAGATTTCAACGCAAGATTGTGCGGATGGTGGATAAAGAACCTTGACTAACATCCAAACAAGTTCAAGCTGCCCTGCAGTCCGAGGGTACAACAGTGTCAACCCGTACTATCCATCGGCATCTGAAAGAAAAGGGACTGTATGGTAGGAGACCCAGGAAGACCCGACTTCTTACGCCGAGACATAAAAAAGCCAGGTTGGAGTTTGCCAAAACTTACCTGAGAAAGCCTAAAACATTTTGGAAGAATGTTCTCTCTTTTTGGGCAAATGCATCAACATAGAGTTTACAGGAGAAAAAAAGAGGCATTCAAAGAAAAGAACACAGTCCCTACAGTCAAACATGGCGGAGGTTCCCTGATGTTTTGGGGTTGCTTTGCTGCCTCTGGCACTGGATTGCTTGACCGTGCGCATGGCATTATAAAGTCTGAAGACTACCAACAAATTTTGCAGCATAATGTAGGGCCCAGTGTGAGAAAGCTGGGTCTCCCTCAGAGGTCATGGGTGTTCCAGCAGGACAATGACCCAAAACACACTTCAAAAAGCACTAGAAAATGGTTTGAGAGAAAGCACTGGAGACTTCTAAGGTGGCCAGCAATGAGTCCAGACCTGAATCCCATAGAACACCTGTGGAGAGATCTAAAAATGGCAGTTTGGAGAAGGCACCCTTCAAATATCAGGGACCTGGAGCAGTTTGCCAAAGAAGAAAGGTCTAAAGTTCCAGCAGAGCATTGTAAGAAACTCATTGATGGTTACTGGAAGCTGTTGATCACAGTTATTTTGGCTAAAGGTTGTGCAACCAAGTATTAGGCTGAGGGTGACAATACTTTTGTCTGGCCCATCATTGGAGTTTTGTGTGAAATGTTGAATGGTTTGCTTTTTGCTTCATTCTCTTTTGTGTTTTTCATTGAAGACAAATTAAATGAAGATAATAATACCAAAGAATTTGTGATTGCAATCATTTTCAGGAAGAAACTGAATACTATCTGACAGAATTGCAGGGGTGTCAATACTTTTGGCCAACACTGTAAAAAAAATATCCATAATAAATTAAGGGGTCAATTTTCTCCTATTACATCTTGTGTAAATTATACATTTGGTGCTAAAACAGTACTTTAATTTTAAAAAATGTAATTTTGTGTCTAAATGTTGTACAATTTTGTGAATCAACTGTAGTTTAGAAATGTTCAGTACACCCATGGATGAATTCCTTGAGGAGGTCTAGTTTCCAAAATAGGGTAACTTGTGGGGGTAGGGTTGCAGATTTGTTATGTCAGGGGTTCTGTAAATGGCATTTACAATGTATTCCAGACAAATTTAGACTTCAAAAATCAAATGACACTATTTCCTTTCGGAACCCTGCCATATGCCCAAACAGTAGTTTTTGACCACAAATAGGGTATTATTGTGTTCAAGGGAGATTGACTTACAAATTATGGATTTTATTTTCTCCTTTTATTGATTGCGAAAATCACAAATTTGGGATTAAAACATTTTAGCTGAACAAAACCCTTAATTTTTTGCTTTTGCATCCATATTTAAAAAGTTCTGTGAAGCACCCATGGGTTCAAAAGGCTGAACACCCCTAATTTCTTGATTTGTCTGGTTTCAAAAATGGGGTCACTTGTGGAGTGTTTCTACTGTTTAGGCACCTTAGGAGCTCTGCATGCAATATGGTGCCCACATTCTATTTCTGCCAATTTTGTATTCCAAAAGCTGAATAGCGCTCCTTCGCTTCTGTGCCCTGCTGTGCATACAAACACAGGCTTCTGACCACATATGGGGTATCTGCCTAATCAGAAGAAACTGGATAACAAATTTTAAGGTCCATTTTTAAAGGGAACCAACCTTCAGGATTTAACCACCTGTAAATCAGTGCAGCAGATGATTGACGTGTGCAGCATGACATCGCTATTTGTTTTGGTTTCTTATTATTTCCCTGTGTGTTTGTCTTTCCCTCCCTCTAATCCAGACTCATCCAGGGGGGTGGTTCGACTTACAGCACAAAGACAAGCCTACAGGGGAGAAATAAAAAAAAAGGAAATAGTGATGTCATGCTGCACATGTCAATCATCTGCTGCTCTGATTTACAGCTAGTTAAATCCTGGTGATTGGTTACATTTACGGTAAGTTATATCCCTTGTGACAAAATTAGGGCTAAAGCAACATTTTAGATAAGAAATGACTGTAATTTTTTTTTTTCATTTTATTTTGCATTAATTCCCCTACAACACCTGAAGGGTTAAAAAATATCCTGATAACAGTTTTGAAGTGTTTCAGGGGTGTGGTTTTTACATTGTATCACTTTTGTGGTGTTTTCAATATATAGGCTCCTCAAGGACCATTTATGGTAGATCTAAATAGGTCCCTAAAGAAACAGATTTTGTGAATTTCTTGAAAAAAATAAGAAACAGCTGCTAAACTTTAATCACTTCGAACATTCCAACCAAATCAAATGATGTTTGTAAAGAAATGCAGATGTAAAGTAGACATATGGGTAATGTTATTCATTGACTATATTGTACACACCGTGTATACTCGCGTATAAGCCGAGTTTTTCAGCCCAAAAATTGGGCTGAAAAGTCCCCCCCTCGGCTTATACGCGAGTCAGTGCGGGGGCTGCTGTATACAGCAGTATAAAGCAGCCCCCGCATCCCCAGTAATGCAGGGCCCCCCCCCCTCATGCTCCGGTCACCTGTAAAGCAAGTTATACTTATCAGTGTCCCGCTGCCGTCCGCGCCCGCATCTGCCGACATCGCGATCCTCCATCTTCATGCATCTTCTTCCTGCTTCTGTGCGCGTCGCAGGCAATGACGTCATTACCGGCGACGCGCACAGGAAACAGGAAGAAGTCGCATGAAGACGGAGGATCGGGATGTCGGCAGATGCGGGCGCGGACGGCAGCGGGCACTGATAAGTATAATTTGCTTTACAGGTGACCGGAGCATGAGGGGGGGGCCCTGCATTACTGGGGCTGCCTGTATACTACCACTGGGGCTGCTGTATATAGGGGCCCTGCATTACTGGGGCTGCAATACCACTGGGGCTGCTGTATATAGGGGCTGCAATACCACTGGGGCTGCAATACCACTGGGGCTGCTGTATATAGGGGCTGCTGTATACACCACTGGGGCTGCAATACCACTGGGGCTGCTGTATATAGGGGCTGCAATACCACTGGGGCTGCAATACCACTGGGGCTGCTGTATATAGGGGCTGCAATACCACTGGGGCTGCAATACCACTGGGGCTGCTGTATATAGGGGCCCTGCATTACTGGGGCTGCAATACCACTGGGGCTGCTGTATATAGGGGCTGCAATACCACTGGGGCTGCAATACCACTGGGGCTGCTGTATATAGGGGCCCTGCATTACTGGGGCTGCAATACCACTGGGGCTGCTGTATATAGGGGCTGCAATACCATTGGGGCTGCAATACCACTGGGGCTGCTGTATATAGGGGCTGCAATACCACTGTGGCTGCAATACCACTGGGGCTGCTGTATATTGGGGCTGCTGTATACACCACTGGGGCTGCAATACCACTGGGGCTGCTGTATATAGGGGCTGCAATACCACTGGGGCTGCTGTATATACCACTGGGGCCTGCTGTATATCATACTGCTGGGGCCTGTATACCACTGCTGGGGGCTGTATACCTGTGCTGGGGTCCACCCTCGGCTTATACGCGAGTCAATAGATTTTCCCAGGTTTTGGGGGCAAAAGTAGGGGGGTCGGCTTATACACGGGTCGGCTTATACACGAGTATATAAGGTATTTAAAAAGTGAAAGTTTGAAAATTGCAAGATTTTCAAAATTTTATCCACAATTCTGATATTTTCACAAATAAATGCAAAAAATATCAACCTAAATTCACCACTAACATAAAGTATAATGTGGATAAAAGAGGATAGTGCGGTGTATTAGGGAGCGCTAAGGCAACAAGGAGGCTTTAGAATGTATACCAACCTATTTTATTAAAAAATTACAATTGCTCTCTGACGCCACTACGCGTTACAATAGCCCTTGCTATCTTCATCAGGTATTCCAGTGTAGTGGCGTCAGAGAGCAATTGTAATTTTATTAATAAAATAGGTTGGTATACATTCTAAAGCCTCCTTGTTGTCTTAGCGCTCCCTAATACATCGTCCTATCCTCTTTTATCCACTTGGCAATTTCCCTCCGGGAGAGGCGGTGGGTATCAGCTGTGGGCAGTTAAGATCATGATAGGACCCTCGTTGCTGGTTCTCTGAACACTAACAGGACCTGCGATGATGTCATATGGCGACGCACCCTTGATCACGTGGCCGGTCACCTGACCATCATAGGAGGATCAAGTCCCGGACGGCAGTCCCGCGGCATTTGATTGCCTCACATACAGTCTACACTCGAGTTGTGCAGAGAAATAGCACAACTCTCTTAGGTGAGCGCAAATCTATCTACTTAATCCTTTGATTCTCATTACGGTGCTTCACTATATGGCACAATCCTTTCTTTGTTTTACATAAAGTATAATGTGTCATGAAAAAACAGTCTCAGAATCACTGGGATTTGTTGAATTATTCCAGTGTTGTTACCAGCAAGTGACACTGGTCAGATTTCTCAAGAATTAAGACTGGTCATTAAGGTCAAAACTAGCTTGGTTACTAAAGGGTTAAACCTGGGATTTTCAGAATCACAATAAACTCTACATTGTACTTATTCAAAGCTAAATAATCATTCTACAAGCCCATAGGACCTGATGTGCTGACTCGGTAAACGTTGAAGCTTTAGAAGCTGATGTAGATGCTGATATGGTTGACTAGTTTACATGCATCAGTATAGATAGAAGCAGCTGATGTGTCAGGGTCGGTTACACTTTTTAGGTCACAACTGAAAATTCAGAAGTATATGCTCGTGTGGAATTTTAAAGGAAGTCCATATCTAATCTAAGATCAATGTTATACTTATCCTGTGGGCCTTTTATCACAGAACACAGATGGCTGATATACCATAAGTTGTATCAGGGCAGAACTTTAAGATAATAGAAAACAAAGCTAAAAGAACCTGGCATTTTGTACACAAGTCTTAATTAAGACAGTGCTGGCGTAAGATACATCAAATTAATGAACAGGGACACACCACTTAAACAATAAGGGCTTGGGCTAATGCAGACAACCATATAACTTGGATAAGAATCGTATGGCACTCACCCATTAAACTCTATGGGTCTATGGTAAATATCGGATGACATCTAAGTGCGATCTAATTTTCACATACTATCACTATAAAGAAGTTCTAGAAACTTTTCTTTTTCTCTATTCATTTGAGAAAATCGAATGCCACTCTGAATAAACTCTGATCCAACACTAATTAGTAATCTGATTACTGTGTGATTAGCATAACTGGACCAATTTTCTAAGATGTGGAGATTGCGGTCATATAACATTGGTCATAGACCAATCTTAAAACTGCCATGAACCCCTGCCTGAAATGTTACTCCAGAAAAGATCTAAGGTCACATGGTGTAAATTTTTTTAAGAATTTGCTCTTTGGACTTTGTCCAATCTCTGCAAATATTTGCTGAAAAATTATACAAAATTTTGAGTTTATGCCAAACACATAGTAAATCTCCCTGATGTGTTTTCAAATTACAAGCGAAGCTCCTTTAATATATGACTTTTATCACCATTCACAGACTAAACAAAAATGAAGGATCCACGGACAGAGTAATACCAAAGCTACCAGCAGTGGCATAACTTGAAGATCATGGGCCATGCTAAAGCTCTAATGGGGCCCCCAATATATTGCAAATCTTTTATAGCAATAGTCTTTTCCTATAAGCCAAGGGACCTTTAGAGCCCCCTAGGCTCCAGGGCCCAGGTGCAATTGCAACCCCTGCACCTGTTTCAGTTATATCCCTGGATGCCAGCAAGAGCATAATGATTGTGGTTGCAGGGGGTGCAAGAGATGGACCTGTCCAACACCAGTGCCTGCAAAAATGTATTGCAGAGCAAAGACTACCAGGTCCCTGCACCGCAATGCATGCCGCCAGCCAGAGGCATGTGGCATTATAATGCCACTGCTTTAATTCGCCTGCACTAGGACACTGACTGCACTGGTAGACTCTCCATTAGTAGAGTATATAGTATTTCTTTTTTATTTTATCAACCAGTACTTATGGGTGGCTGTGGAGTGTGTGGTTATAGGGCACATCATACTGTCTTGGAGTATATGGTGGCATTTTACTTATGTTGGAAGCTGTGGATCTATCATAGATCATACTGTATGGGGACTATGGTAGCATCATATTGTTGGGGGGGTCATTCAGAGGGCATCATATTGTGTGGGGGGGATGTGTGCCATCATACTGTGTGTTGGGGCACTGGGCCATCATCTATGTAGGGAGGGTTATACGACCATCATATTGTGTGAGGAGGGCTGCAGAGTCTTTATACTGTGTGGAGAGCTTTGACGGCACCATACTTTTCTGTGGGCACAGTGGTAACACATCATGTAGGGATTTTGAATGGATATCAAACTTTTGCAGGCATCATACACTAAAGTGTCCATGAAAGGGTTATTACAGTGGGTAAGTAGACTAGGGAAATTTCTGGAGAGACCCCTGAGAACAATGAGAGACATTCAATTTACATTGAATAACTTTGATGCAAATTAAATTAACTTGAGAAATTCAAGTGCTTTGCCAAATTTAAAACTCTACAGATTTGAAATCTTTAATGTACCGTTACATGGCACGACATCGTTAACGATGTCACTGATACGTCACGGGTTTGGAGGCGTACTAGCGACATCGTTAGGACGTCGTCGCGTGTAACACCGAGATTCAACAATGATAAGAGTGGCACAGTGGCTCAAGTGGTTAGCACTGCAGCCTTTGCAGCACTGAGGTCTCAAGGTCCTGGGTTCAATTCCCACCAGAGGACACTAAAGACAACATCTGCAAGGAGTTTGTATGTTCTCCCCGTGTTTGCATGGGTTTCATCCAGGCACTCCAGTTTCCTCCCACATTGCAAAGACATACTGATAGGATGTTGAGCTCCAAGAGAGACAGCATTACTGATGTGTGTAAAGTGCTATGGAATTAATAGCACTATATAAATGAATAAATATTATATTATAAGCTGTATCGTTCATCGCAGGTTTGAGAACATGTTCTCAAACCTCACGATCAACGATCCGCCAACCTGCTAGATTGTTGTGTGTGACACCACGATAACAATGTCGTTGACGACTTCACCCATTCACACCAATGAGGAGGGATCGTTCACGGCGTTTGCGAACGATACCTGCTCACAACATCGTTGGTGAGTTGTCCACGATATCTAGACGTGAGACATCTCACCAACGATGTCTAAACGATGACTGCAAGGACCGCGCGCCCACGAGATCGTTGCGGACAACGTTAGTAACAGTACCTTTACTTCCAACACATAATTTTCAAGAACTGACAATTACATGAAGCCTTATGTATCTCATCAGTTAATCAGTACCATTGTTATAATATAGCAAAAAGGACAACAGTATTTACATGCCGAGGTCGCAGAAACGAATGCACTAACAGGACACAGCAAACCTCCTTAATGAAGATAGAGGCAACACAGGGGCAAAATACTGATAAGATAATCACTCACAACCTACCAATTCATGGAGGAAGTGACTGCTTAGTATTAAAATTGAATACTAAAACAGACTTGTATAGGGTACTGTTCACACACATATGTGGATGCTCAGTGTCTTGCTTACATCCTATTAGTGACAGCAATACTGTTGGGGTACTTCACACACAGCGATATCGATATCACTGAAATCAGCGACCTCGCCAGCGATATCGCTGTGTGTGAAAAGCAGCAGCGATAGGGCCCCTGCTGCGAGGTCGCTGATCGTTACACAACGATCAAGACCATTTTTTGCTTGTTGGTCTCCCGCTGTGCAGCACGCATAGGCGTGTTTGACTGCAGGAGACCAACGAGCGCCGGTCCTGAGAATGCAGGGAGCCAGCAGCCGCAGCCACAGTGGCGTGCACCCGGCTGCACAGTGCACACCATTGTACACATCGGGTAACTAAGCACAGCACTGTCCTAGTTACCCGCTGTGTACCTTGGATACCAACCTGTAAGCGGGAGAAGGCTGGTAACCAACGTACACAGCGGGTAACTAGGACAGCGCTGTGCTAAGTTACCCGATGTGTACCTAAGTTACCAGCTTTCTCCCGCTTACCCAGGTCGGCTCCCTGGTCCCTGGTCGCTGATGAGATCTGCCTGTTTGACAGCTCCCCAGCGACCACACAGCGATGTTCCAGCGATCCTGGTCATTGTCGGGATCGCTGGAACATCACTGTGTGTAACGGCACCCTTAGATTAGGTGAGCTTCCCAGCACTACATAAATGCACCACACCAGGACAGACACTTACAAGGCCAACAATAATGGGGTTGGTTGCACTTTGCATAAAAAAATAAGATGTAAAAAAAATATGTATAATTATCATGGGTCATTTGTTAATGTTTTGTTCGCAACCTCATAAGCTTGCAAGCTACGTCAAGGGTCCTCGCTGTCTAGTGAATCCCTACACTAAAATGAAAAGCAACCACACAGAAAGAGGAATTAGTAGTTAATAGTGGGTGAGAAGAGTATAGGAGGCTACAGAGACCGCAGAGCTCAATGACAAATATTCAATTTACATTGAACAACTTCGATGTAATTTAAATTGACATGTGAAAATCAAACGTTCTGCCAAATTTAAAATTTAGCAGATTCAATCATCTTTTCTTCTAACATATCATCTTCAAGAACTGCAAATTACATTCTGCCTTATATATTTCACCAGTTAACAAATGCCATTGTAATAAAATAAACGTTACTCACAGGACCTGACAGTGATTTTAAAGTAATGGGTGTATATATGGTTTTTATATACATTTACCGTATATACTCGCGTATAAGCCGAGTTTTTCAGCCCAAAAATTGGGCTGAAAAGTCCCCCCCTCGGCTTATACGCGAGTCAATACGGCGCCCCCACCTCACTGGCACCCCCACCTCCCTTTCTGGGCCCCCCCGCATGCAGCGCTGCGCATATACATTACCTGTCTAGCAGCTGTCACCCTCCGATGGCGGATCGCGGCTCCCGGCTCCGGGCTCCATCTTCCTCGCTGACTTCCTGCTTGTCAGGTGACCGGCCGGCGTCGCGATGACGTCATCGCGCTGAGCCCCGGTCACAAAGCAGGAAGACAGCGAGGAAGATGGAGCCCGGAGCCGGGAGCCGCGATCCGCCATCGGAGGGTGACAGCTGCTTGACAGGTAATGTATATGTGCAGCGCTGCATGCGGGGGGGCCCAGAAAGGGAGGTGGGGGCGCCAAATTATGAGGGGGGCCCTGCTGGGGCCATGTATACTACCACTGGGGCTATATACTACCACTGGGGCTGTATATATACTACCACTGGGGCTATATACTACCACTGGGGCTGTATACTACCACTGGGGCTGAATATACCACTGGGGCTGCTGTATACTACCACTGGGGCTATATACTACCACTGGGGCTGTATACTACTACTGGGGCTGTATGTATACTACCACTGGGGCTATATACTACCACTGGGGCTATATACTACCACTGGGGCTATATACTACCACTGGGGCTGAATATACCACTGGGGCTGCTGTATACTACCACTGGGGCTATATACTACCACTGGGGCTGTATACTACTACTGGGGCTGTATGTATACTACCACTGGGGCTATATACTACCACTGGGGCTATATACTACCACTGGGGCTGTATACTACCACTGGGGCTGAATATACCACTGGGGCTGCTGTATACTACCACTGGGGCTGTATACTACTACTGGGGCTGTATGTATACTACCACTGGGGCTATATACTACCACTGGGGCTGTATACTACCACTGGGGCTGTATACTACCACTGGGGCTGAATATACCACTGGGGCTGCTGTATACTACCACTGGGGCTGTATACTACTACTGGGGCTGTATGTATACTACCACTGGGGCTATATACTACCACTGGGGCTGTATACTACTACTGGGGCTGTATGTATACTACCACTGGGGCTATATACTACCACTGGGGCTGTATACTACTACTGGGGCTGTATGTATACTACCACTGGGGCTATATACTACCACTGGGGATGTATACTACCACTGGGGCTGTATACTACTACTGGGGCTGCTGTATACTACCACTGGGGCTGTATACTACCACTGGGGCTGTATATACTACTGGGGCTGCGTGTATACTACCACTGGGGCTGTATATACTACTAGGGCTGCGTGTATACTACCACTGTGGCTGCTGCTGTATACTACCACTGGGGCTGCTGTATATACCTCTGGGCTGCTGTATACTACCACTGGGGCTGCTGCTGTATATACCACTGGGGCTGCTGCTGTAACACTGCTGGGGCCTGTATATACCACTGGGGAGGCTGCTGTATACCACACTGCTGGGGGCTGTATACCTGTGCTGGGGTCCACCCTCGGCTTATACACGAGTCAATACATTTTCCCAGGTTTTGGGGGCAAAAGTAGGGGGGTCGGCTTATACACGGGTCGGCTTATACACGAGTGTATACGGTATGTATAGTCTGGTTTTGTATTGGTAGGATAACTAATTTGGCGACTCTATGATGGTTTTAACTGTGCAGTAAAAAGACACCACAACATTTCTGTAATGTAATTCTCAAAACTAGGTGACTCACCGTAACCGTGTCTTCACGTCGCAGGCGTTTTCTTCTCCTGTCACGGTTCCGCGCCTGCGGCTGTGGGGCTCGGTGGTCCAGATCAATAGTGGTTGGCTGAACAGATAAGGTTTAGTTACTCTTGTCGTGACGCCACCTGCGGGAATTCAGATGATTTCACCGACACTGCTTGGGCCTCCGGGGGATGTTCGGCAGCAAGATGGGATGCTCTCCACAGGACGAGCGGGAGTCCCCGGGGCCAGGAGCTGCACCTGATGTTGTGCGGCAGCTTTGTTACTCTTAGCACGCAGGGTTAAACAGTTCTGAAGAAGTACAGACACCAGTGTTCTCTGTAACGGGTCTTTTACTGCAACCGGTAGATGATACAGGGTATACAGGTAACGGGTAACGGACTGGGTGGACTCAGCAATGGTCGGTGTTGTTTCAGAGCTCAGCGGTGTTCCTCCGTTCTCTACTTTCCTAGCTGGGTTGCCGATGTCACCTTAGTGCGCCAAGTTCGGGTACAAGGAGGCTACTTCAATTTCCCTGCCGGTGTATACAGCCCGGTGTGAGGGGAGCCAGATTCCTTTCTGTGGGTACTCCGCTGGCAAGACGACTCTGATTGCGGCTGCAGTGGGGTACTCCTATAGAGCGGTCCCTCCACTCCTGGTTTGCTAAGCAGTGGTGAACAACTTGCTAGCTTCGGAACCAGTGATCCGGTTGTGGATGTGCGCGGGTGTATTTTGACCCGTTAGATGTTCGCCCAGGTACCGGTTGTTGGGCACCGGGTAATGGCGCCAAGCTGTAGGTGGTCTGCAGGGCTGCACGGATCTGTGCAGAGCCCTCTTCTCCTACGTTCCTCCCCGACCACTTCTTTTTCTCCCCTTCATCTTCTACATTCTCCTACACTCTACCCCTACACTCCGGCCACCAGGACCTTATTGGCCCTCTATTCTGATGGTGCATGTAGGGTATAGAGCTCTGATGTTAACCATATCATTACTGAGTCGGAGAATATTGTATCTTCAGTCAGGGATGCAATACCCTCCTGTGACGCACTCGTTGCGGGGCGCCACACTCCCCCTTGGGAAATTACGCTTGTCCCCAAGTGTCACGAAACCCCAACATTACAGAGAATTTTGCATTTTTATTATAACAGAAAATAAACACTTTTATTAACAACAGGTATGATTGTGTAGTTTTTCTTCCCATAAGGGAGGCGCATAGCTTAAAACGTTACGAAACAAAACAGGTTTATGCAAAATAAACGGGTTAACCATTGCGGACCCGGCGGGCAGGTAACTGTCCTTAATGTAAGTCCAGGCTTTACCAATGGGCCGCTCTTCTGGCATTTAAACGGGAACTGTTCATGACAAAGTCATTTTTAAAGTTCAAACAAGGTTGTAGAGTTTAAGGGTGCAGACAACACTTTTTAACTCTGAGAGCATACCACCCCTCAGAACCAGCATGGCGTTCATAGGTTATGGTTTCTCCACGGTAAAGGTCGCGGTCTGGATGACCCACAACTCGTCATGGGTGACTTCAACATCCCCATCGACACCCCCACAGCCGCTGCCTCCAGACTCCTATCCCTCACCTCCTCTTTTGGCCTCTACCAATGGATCTCCTCTGCCACGCACACTGGTGGTCACACACTTGACCTAGTCTTCACCCGCCTCTGCTCCCTCTCCGACCTCGCACACTCAACCCTCACCCACTCTGACCACAACTTACTGACCTTCTCGTCCCTCTTCCCCCCTACCACGCACCCCCCCATGGCCGAAGATGGCCGGCGTGCAGTGAGGACGTGCTGTCATGCACTCCTCACCATCCACCGCCATCTGGAGCACAGGCTGGCCACTGAGCTTCGGCCCACATCCCACTCTACCTGTCGCTGCTCCCTGCACCTTCCCATCCACCGGGCTACCTGACTAGGCCCTAACCCATGCACGTGGGACACCCAGACACCCAGGACTTGGCCCTACCAACAGCCCCAGCACCCAGCCCTGCCCTGGAGCCACCTTAATAACCGGCCGGAGCGCTCCCTCCCCACCTTCCTAAGGTGAGACCCATCACTGGCCCCCACTGCCTGAGCGTGGAGACCGGTGGGACGCGCCGCAGCCCCGAGCCAGCGGCCTCCCGTAGACGCGGGTCTCCAGCGCTCCTCCTGTCTCAGCACAGAAGGAGCACAGCATCACCGCTCCGGGCGCCGGCCCTGCCCTTGGAGCGTGTGCGTGGAACCCTGCGCTCAGGCAGAAGCCGCGGCCCGAGTTCAGAGGCGAGGCGCAGCCCCCGCCGGTGACTGGCCACGGCCCGCACTGCTGCCTGAGACGCGGCAAGAGACTGCCCGCCGCGATCTAACCTGGCGCCTGCGGTGAGTACTGGGCCTCTGCCATTCCGCCCCTCTGCTGCTCCCCGGTCACCATCACCTGCCTGATCCTCCTACGGTGCCCGGCTCCTGGCCCTACCCCAGGGCCTGCTGTGCTCCCCAGGGCCTGTTGTGCGTCCCAGGCACCTCTGCACCCCGTCCCTGGCCATAAGACTTCACCTAATAACGGGGCTCACCAACCTGCGGACCCATGTGCTGCACCGCCGAAACCCCCCACCTGTGACCAGGCCCCTTATCTCCTTGACCACCAGCCTCCTCCGCCCTGCCCGCACAGAGCCGCCATCACCCCCACAGTGCCTCTGACCCCTGCCTGCAAGGAGCCGCCAACACCCTCATGGTGCCACTGACCCCTTCCTGCACGGAGCCGCCAACACCTTCACGGTGCCTCTGACCCCTGCCTGCACTGCATCTCTGGCTGCACTACCCTCCTGGCTGCTTCTCACCCGTGGCTGCATCTCCTCTCACCCATGGCTGCACTGCATTTCTGGCTGCACTACCCTCTTGGCTGCCTCTCACCCGTGGCTCCACTGCATCTCTGACTGCATTACCCTCCTGGCTGCTTCTCACCCGTGGCCACATCTCATCTCGCCCGTGGCTGCACTGCACCTCTGGCTGCACTACCCTCCTAGCTGCATCTCACCCGTGGCTGCACTGCATCTCTGGCTGCATTACCCTCCTGGCTGCTTCTTACCTGTGGCAGCATCCCATCTCGCCTGCAACAACATCTCATCTCATCTGTGGCTGCACCTCATCACTCCCGTGGCTATACCTCATCTCATCTCTCCCGTGGCTGCATCTCGTCTCTCCCGTAGCTGTATCTCGTCTCTCCTGTGGCTGCATCTCGTCTCTCCCATGGCTGCATCTTGTCTCACCCATGGCTGCATCTCGTCTCACCCGTGGCTGCCTCTCGTCTCACCCGTGGCTGCATCTCGTCTCACCCGTGGCTGCATCTCGTCTCACCCTTGGCTGCATCTCGTCTCACCCATGGCTGCATCTCGTCTCATCCGTGGCTCCAATTCGTCTCACCCGTGGCTGCATCTCATCTCATCTGTGACTGCATCTCATCTCATCAGTGACTACATCCCACCCCTGCTACATCTCATCCCTGGCTACTTCTCGCCCCTGGCTGCTTCTTCCCCTGACTGCACCCAACCCCCGGCTGCATCTCACCCTCTACTACACCTCAACCCTAGTTGCATCCCTCCCCTGGTTCCATCCCTCCCCTAGCCTGCATCTTATCCCTGAACTGCATCTCCTTAGATCTCCATCCTCCCCCGAACTACACCTCATCACCTAGCCGTACCTCAACCACGACCAATCACCCACCACTGGGAACTCACCCTTGCCACACCAGATCCCCGGCTACCTCTGACCTCACCCACCTCTCCTCCCCTACTCACCCCACCATGTTTCCGCTTCTTCTCACCTTCACTCCCATCCTCCTCCACTTCCTACTACCCCCACCCATCCCCCTACTGGGCAAAGAAATCCTACTCTCATCCTCCATCCTTCCTACCCACCTCATCCGAAGCTCTGAACTATTCCCCCACTTTCAACCCACCATCTCTAGACGTACACGCCCACCATGCAAGCTCCCCTGCTCCCACCTCCTAACCCTCTCCCTGCTCCTCCTACTCTCCGGTGACATTTCCCCTAATCCTGGCCCACCCCACCATACCACCTCACTCTCCTCCACCCCACTCCATCGACCCATCACCAACCCTCGTAACCCCCTTAACCTCCGTCCCATTCCCCCTATCCCTGTTTCCCCTATCCCCCTACCCAGCGCACTCTGGAACGCCCGCTCGGCCCATAACAAACTCACACTTATCCACGACCTCTTCATCTCCAGAAAACTCTCCTTCCTCGGCATCACAGAGACCTGGCTTACCCCCTCTGACACAACCTCCCCGGCTGCCCTCTCCTACGGGGGATTCACACTCTCCCACACTCCCTGCCCCACCAACACCCGCGGTGGTGGCGTTGGCCTACTTCTGGCCAGTGACTGCTCCTTCTCCCCTCTTACTCCACCCCCCTCCCCTCCTTCGAGGCACACTCCGTTCACATCTACTCCCCCTGCAACCTCCAACTAGCCGTTGTCTACCGCCCCCCTGGATCCCCCTCTACCTTCTTTGACCACTTCACAACCTGGCTCCTCCACCTCCTCTCCTCCGACATCCCTACCATCGTCATGGGTGACTTCAACATCCCCATCGACATCCCACAGCCGCTGCCTCCAGACTCCTATCCCTCACCTCCTCTTTTGGCCTCTCCCAATGGATCTCCTCCGCCACGCACACTGGTGGCCACACACTTGACCTAGTCTTCACCCGCCTCTGCTTACTGACCTTCTCGTCCCTCTTCCCCCCTCCCCCACCCCCGCAGAAACCTTAAGCTCATTGACTTCCATTCACTCTCAGAATTCCTTCTCTCCCCCTCTCTGACTTGGCCTCTTCTCACGACGCTGACTCAGCCGCCTCCCTCTACAACTCCACTCTCACCACAGCCCTTGACCAGGCTGCTCCGCTCACATTTAACACAACATGACTACAACGACAACCATGGCTCACGACCCTCACCAAAAAACTCAGACGGACGACTAGGGCAGCCGAGCGGAAATGGAAGAAGTCCCACTCCGCAGAACACTTTGCCCTATACAAGCGTTCCCTCAATACCTTCAAGACCGCCCTCGACTCCGCAAAACAAGCCTACTTCTCCTCCCTAATTACCGCCCTGTCTCACAACACCAAACAACTCTTCAAAACCTTCAACTCCTTACTTCGCCCCCCTGCACCTCCTCCCTCACCTCACATCTCCGCCGACGACTTCGCCACCTTCTTCAAAGACAAAATTGACAAACTCAGACAAAGCTTCGACACACACTCCCCTCGCCCCATCCCACCTCCAGCCCATACCCCCCCACCCAAATGCAGTTTCACCCAGATGACTGAAGACCACCTCTCCTCCCTTCTATCACGATCACACCTCACCACCTGCGCCCTTGACCCACTCCCCTCCCACCTCATCCCTAACCTTACAACAGTCCTCATCCCTGCCCTGACACACCTCTTCAACATATCACTCAAATCCGTCACATTCCCCTCACCCTTCAAGCACGCCCTAATCACGCCCATCCTAAAAAACCATCCCTCGACCCTACAACAGTCTCCAACTATCCCCCATATCTCTTCTCCCGTTTGCCTCAAAACACGTCTATTCCGAACTGTCCTCCCACCTCTCTTCCTATGCTCTCTTTGATCGACTTCAATCCGGCTTCTGACCGCACCACTTCACCGAAACAGCCCTAAACAAAGTCACTAATGACCTTCTGATAGCCAAGAGCAAACGACACTACTCCGTCCTCATCCTTATTGACCTCTCTGCTGCCTTTGACACTGTTGACCACTCCCTCTTACTCCAAATACTTGAATCTCATGGCATCACTGACCTCGCCCTCTCCTGGATCTCCTCCTACCTGACAGACAGGACCTTCAGCGTCACCCACTCCCACACCTCCTCCTCGCCCCACCCCCTTTCCGTAGGTGTCCCCCAAGGCTCGGTCCTGGGACCACTACTCTTCTCTATTTACACCCTCGGCCTAGGCAACCTCATCGAGTCACACGGCCTCCAATACTACCTCTACGCCGACGACACCCAGCTCTGTCTGGCCCCGACATCTCCTCTCTTCTATCCAAAATTCCTCACTGCCTATCCGCCATTGCATCCTTCTTTTCCACCCGCTTCCTCAAACTCAACATGGACAAGACAGAATTCATCGTCTTTCCCCCTCACAACCCTTCCCCCCTTCCTGACCTATCCATCACCGTCAACGACTGCACTCTCTCACCCGTTCCCCATGCCAGATGTCTCGGGGTAACCCTAGACTCCTCCCTCTCCTTCAAGCCCCATATCCAAGCACTCGCCACCACCTGCTGACACCAACTAAAAAACATTGCCCGCATCCGCTTCTTCCTTGACCACAACACAGCTAAGACACTTGTCCATGCCCTCATCATCTCCCGCCTGGACTACTGCAGCCTCCTATTCACCGGCCTCCCTGCCTCCTCCCTTGCACCTCTCCACACCATCCTCAACTCTGCTGCCCGACTCATCCACCTATCTTCCCGCTAGTCCCCCGCCTCCCCTTTCCGCTAAGCCCTCCACTGGCTCCCCATGCCCCAGCGATCTCGCTTCAAAACCCTAACCCTGACATACAAGGCCATACACAACCTGTCCCCTCCCTACATCTCCGACCTGGTCTCCCGCTACCTCCCGTCGCACAACTTGCGCTCCTCCCAAGAACTCCTCCTCTCAACCCCCCGCATCTCCACCTCCCATAACGGCACACGACTTCTCTCGTGCTTCTGCCAGACTCTGGAACTCCCTCCCCCATCACATCAGACACTCCCCGACCCTGGGAACCTTCAAGAAAAACCTGAAGACCCACCTCTTCCTACAAGCCTACAACACACACTGAGACCCTATCCACTGCACCATCTCACCTCTCCCCTCCTACTGTCTCCCTCCCCACCCCCTTTACACTGTGAGCCCTCGCGGACAAGATCCCCGACCCTGCTGTACCCGTATGACTATTTGTGATATGTCATCGTTTGTCGTCGTTTGTCTTCGACCTCCTGTTTCTGTCTACCCTCTAAATTGTAAAGCGCCATGTATCCTAATGGCGCTATATAAATACCTATTAATAATAATAAGGTCAACAAAAAAAATTTTTTTTTCTGGTGCCCAAAATATTTTAATGAATTTGGGGTATTTTTGGGGTGCTGATTCTGAATATGCTATCAGTTTTGCCAGATTGGCTCAAGTTTTTGAGATTTTTGGTATCTTATTTATAGCACTTGTTGGTAAATGCGACGCATCATCTCATTAATTTCTTTGGATTAGTACTTGAACTGAGCAGTTCTCAATATAGTTTTGTGTTAATTAGTGTTCTAAAAGTTTGTTCATAGCTTGATTTTTGCACTAACTTTATGTTGTTGTCTGTTTTCCAGTGAAAAGCATGAACTCATCAAGAAGAAGTTGTCTTAACGATCCAGACTCATTCTGTTACATTTGTGGTGAATATACACTGACAAAACATAGAAGAAACATAACAGACTTCGTTAAAAAAGTGTATTTTGCCTATTTTGGGGTTATGCTTGGGGACCAAGACAAGTTTTGGGCACCACACATAGTGTGCAAAGCATGTATCGAATTATTACGAAAATGGAGCAAAGGACAAAGAACAAGCTTCAAATTTGGTGTTCCAATGGTGTGGAGAGAGCAAAAAAATCATCATGATGACTGTTATTTCTGTGCAGTGCAAGTACAAGGATTCAATAAGCATAAGAAACGAAAATGGGAGTATCCTAACATGGAATCTGCAAGAAGGCCTGTCCCTCATTGTGAAGATGTGCCTGTACCTGTGTTTACCATGTTACCTGACCTTCCCCCACCTGATGATGATGATGAAATGCAGGGTATGGAGCTAAGCATTAGTTCTGGAAGTGAACTAGAATATGAAGGAAGTTTCAGAACACCTACGCAATTTACCCAAGGAGAGCTCAACGATCTAATAAGAGACCTCAACCTCTCAAAAAGTGCATCCGAACTTTTAGCTTCAAGGCTAAGTGAAAAAAATTGTCTGACGCCTGGAACTAAAATTACATCTTACAGGACCAGAGAAGAAGCACTTCTTCCATTTTTCTGTGAAGATGACCTACTTGTATATTGTAAGGATATTCCTGGCCTGATGCTGCAAATGGGTTTACAAGTATATCGTCCTGTAGACTGGAGGCTTTTCATAGATAGTTCTAAAAGGAGTTTGAAATGTGTTTTGTTGAACAATGGCAATCAGTGTGCATCTCTTCCAGTAGCTCACTCAACTAAACTTGCAGAACAATACCAAAATGTCAAAATGGTCTTGGAGAAACTGTGCTACCATGAACATTCGTGGCTGATATGTGTTGATTTAAAAATGGTCAACTTTTTACTTGGACAGCAAAGTGGATACACAAAGTATCCTTGCTTCATCTGCATGTGGGATAGTAGAGCAAAACATCAGCACTGGGAGAAACTGAATTGGCCTCCAAGGGACACCTTGACAGTAGGAGCATCAAACATAGTGAACGAACCTTTGGTGGACAGGGAAAAAATCATTCTACCACCACTTCACATAAAGTTAGGATTAATGAAGCAGTTCGTCAAGGCATTAGACAAAGATGGTAATTGCTTCATGTACATCTGCAGATCTTTCCCTGGTCTTAGTAGCGAAAAACTGAAGGCAGGAATCTTTGATGGTCCTCAAATTCGGAAACTCATTAAAGATTCAAATTTTCCTAAGGAAATGAATGACATTGAAGCTGCTGCATGGTGTAGTTTTGTGTTGGTAGTGAAGAACTTCTTGGGAAATCAAAAGGCAGACAATTATGAAGAACTGGTACAAAACATGCTATTGAGATTTAGAAATCTGGGTGTACACATGAGCATTAAATTGCATTATCTTCACAGTCACTTGGACATTATGGTGATGGAGGAAAGGTACCAAGGCAGATGGGACAGACATATGATGGCTGATTAATGCTGGAATCTACAGCGTGACTGCCCCAATAGCTCACATAGAAGGAAATCATATAAAAAGCGCTTTTCCATCTTTCATGTCTTGTTCATTTTTGAAGATTACTTTCTAAAACTAGTTAAAATAAACTAAAATCAACATTTACTTTGTTAAATTTATTGTATTCATGACAATATCAATAAAGTTAATGCGCGTGTAGCAAAAAACGTCTTTTTTTTTACACATTTTACGAAAAATCTCAAAAACTTGAGCCAATCTGGCAAAACTGATGACATATTCAGAATCAGCACCCCAAAGTTACCCTAAATTCAATGAAATATCTTTGGCACCAAAAATGCTGTTGACCTTAATAATAATAATAATAAGTGCGACTCAACGTCCCGGCGACCCACAAAGATTTCCTCGTACACACCGTCCTCCCTGGCGAAACCCCACCCGGTAGACAGGTTAAATGAAGTGACTCTACCTGTCTTGCAGAGTTCCTCCAGTAACGGGGGTTCACGACGGGCCTCGGCTTGGGCTCGCCGGTTCGCTTGTTCCTGCGCCCACCATTCCACTCTGCGGCACCGACGTACAGCTTCGTCGGAACGGCACGGAGTATGGACGTAGTCCCAGCGATGGTTAGGGTGTTGGCAGGTTTGGAGCTGGCGGTATGTTTGAACCGGCACCTGAACAAGATGATTAGGGGGAAATGCCGCGGCAGCACCAGACCACTGTACTCGGCAGGAGCTTCTGTGTCATCCTCTTCCTCAGAACCAGCGTGGCTGAAGTCCTCAGGCTCGCTGTGGACCTCGTTGTCCTCTTCCTCCACTTCCTCGACGATCACATCAGGTTCTGCGGCTAACGGGGACTCTTGGTCGAAATCCTCCTGGTAGGTGGTTTCTGGAGCTGTGGGGGCTTCCTCCGAATCACCCCGCGGGGCTTCTAGGCTGCCCGCCTCCTCATCTGCTGCTTCAACACTGGTAGTTAGTGGTGCTTCCGCTCCGGTAACCAGGTAGGCCTCAAGGGGATCAGCATCGGCTTCCGGTTCTGGAGGGGAACAGGTCACAGTCTCTGGTTTGGGAGCTGGACAAGTGGTAGGTTCCGATTCCGGAACTAAACAGGTTTCAAACTCCAGCTCTGGAGTGGAGCAAGTTGCGGGCTCCGGTGATGAAATGGGACAGGTCATGGGTAGTGATGAGCGAGTATGCTTGTGACTACTCGGTACTCGCACGAGTATCACTGTACTCGGGCTACTCGGCGAGCACCGAGTAATCTCGCGATACTCGTGCTGTGCTCGTGGTCCTCATCCCTGCATGTTGGCACTCTTTAGAGAGCCAGCCCACATGCAGGGATTGGCTGGCAGACCACTGCAATGCCACAGCCCTGTTAGTTGTGGCATTGCAGTGATTGGCCGGCCTGCACAGCGTGACCGAGCCTTTATAAGACCCAGCCGTGCTGTGCTCTGCACACAGCCATCCAGACAGTGAGTGTAGGGAGAGTGTCTGCTGCTGCTTAGGGACAGATTTGTGGCCCTCATAGGTAGATCCGGAGCAGGGCTGCAAACTGCTGCTGACCACAACAGTCCTTCTCAGGACTAATCTAGGAGGATATAGGCAGTGTGATCCAGATCGAAATCCAAGCTTTTCTGTGACCATAACAGTCACCAGACTGTTGTACTTACTAGCTTGATACAGGTTAGAGACTAAAATCCTACTCTCCTGTGACCTGAACAGTCAACAGACTGTTGTACTTACTAGCTTTATAAAGGTTAGGGAATAAAATCCTACTCTCCTGTGACCATAACAGTCACCAGACTGTTGTAGTTACTAGCTTGATACAGGTTAGGGACTAAAATCCAACTCTCCTGTGACCTGAACAGTCACCAGACTGTTGTACTTACTAGCTTGATACAGGTTAGGGACTAAAATCCTACTCTCCTGTGACCTGAACAGTCACCAGACTGTTGTACTTACTAGCTTGATACAGGTTAGGGACTAAAATCCTACTCTCCTGTGACCTGAACAGTCACCAGACTGTTGTACTTACTAGCTTGATACAGGTTAGGGAATAAAATCCTACTCTCCTGTGACCTGAACAGTCACCAGACTGTTGTACTTACTAGCTTGATACAGGTTAGGGACTAAAATCCTACTCTCCTGTGACCATAACAGTGACCAGACTGTTGTACTTACTAGCTTGATACAGGTTAGGGACTAAAATCCTACTCTCCTGTGACCTGAACAGTCACCAGACTGTTGTACTTACTAGCTTGATACAGGTTATAGACTAAAATCCTACTCTCCTGTGACCTGAACAGTCACCAGACTGTTGTACTTACTAGCTTGATACAGGTTAGGGAATAAAATCCTACTCTCCTGTGACCTGAACAGTCACCAGACTGTTGTACTTAATAGCTTGATACAGGTTAGGGAATAAAATCCTACTCTCCTGTGACCATAACAGTCACCAGACTGTTGTACTTACTAGCTTGATAAAGGTTAGGGAATAAAATCCTACTCTCCTGTGACCATAACAGTCACCAGACTGTTGTACTTACTAGCTTGATACAGGTTAGGGACTAAAATCCTACTCTCCTGTGACCTGAACAGTCACCAGACTGTTGTACTTATTAGCTTGATACAGGTTAGGGACTAAAATCCTACTCTCCTGTGACCTGAACAGTCACCAGACTGTTCTACTTACTAGCTTGATACAGGTTAGGGACTAAAATCCTACTCCCCTGTGACCTGAACAGTCACCAGACTGTTGTACTTACTAGCTTGATACAGGTTAGGGACTAAAATCCTACTCTCCTGTGACCATAACAGTCACCAGACTGTTGTAATTACTAGCTTGATACAGGTTAGGGACTAAAATCCTACTCTCCTGTGACCTGAACAGTCACCAGACTGTTGTACTTATTAGCTTGATACAGGTTAGGGACTAAAATCCTACTCTCCTGTGACCTGAACAGTCACCAGACTGTTCTACTTACTAGCTTGATACAGGTTAGGGACTAAAATCCTACTCTCCTGTGACCTGAACAGTCACTAGACTGTTGTACTTACTAGCTTGATACAGGTTAGGGACTAAAATCCTACTTTCCTGTGACCTGAACAGTCACCAGACTGTTCTACTTACTAGCTTGATACAGGTTAGGGACTAAAATCCTACTCTCCTGTGACCTGAACAGTCACTAGACTGTTGTACTTACTAGCTTGATACAGGTTAGGGACTAAAATCCTACTCTCCTGTGACCATAACAGTCACCAGACTGTTGTACTTACTAGCTTGATACAGGTTAGGGACTAAAATCCTACTCTCCTGTGACCTGAACAGTCACCAGACTGTTGTACTTACTAGCTTGATACAGGTTAGGGACTAAAATCCTACTCTCCTGTGACCTGAATAGTCACCAAACTGTTGTACTTACTAGCTTGATACAGGTTAGGGACTAAAATCCTACTCTCCTGTGACCATAACAGTCACCAGACTGTTGTACGTACTAGCTTGATACAGGTTAAGGAATAAAATTCTACTCTCCTGTGACCTGAACAGTCACCAGACTGTTGTACTTACTAGCTTGATACAGGTTAGGGACTAAAATCCTACTCTCCTGTGACCTGAATAGTCACCAAACTGTTGTACTTACTAGCTTGATACAGGTTAGGGACTAAAATCCTACTCTCCTGTGACCATAACAGTCACCAGACTGTTGTACGTACTAGCTTGATACAGGTTAAGGAATAAAATTCTACTCTCCTGTGACCTGAACAGTCACCAGACTGTTGTGCTTGATACAGGTTAGGGACTAAAATCTTACTCTCCTGTGACCTGAACAGTCACCAGACTGTTGTCGCTGTATACAGGCAAAATGCTCAAGGGCGTTGGCAAGGGCGTTGGCAAGGAACAAGGAAGTGAACGTGATGGTGGTGCAGGCAGAGGCCGAGGTCGTGTGCAAGCACTAATTTCGCCACAACAAAGGGGCACATCTATTCGCTCGCACGTCCTGTCCCAAATTCTTGGGGCCCGCAGCAGTACACCGCTCTTGAACCAAGACCAGTGTCAACAGGTTCTTACTTGGATAGCGGATAATGCTTCACATCAGATGGGCACCTCCACAAACACCCTGTCTTCCACACGGTCAAGTGTCAGTAGCCGTGATACTGCACCGCACATTTCCCAACCTGATCCTCCTTCCTACCACCAGGCCGAGTACACGTCCACGGACATTACTGATCCCACACTAGGACACTTGGAAGAGCTGTTCACGTATCCATTCGCAGAATCAGAATCTGACCTCTCGCCAGCTTCTGTTGAAGTGGGTGATGAGGAGATGGTATGTACAGATGCCCAAATATTTGAGCAGCCACGTTCTCATGAACGTAACGTTGGCAACGTGCCTCAACAAGGGGTGGACGATGATGAGACACAATTGCCAGGAAGTCAGGAGGAGGATCAGGGTGCGGAAGTGGAAGACGACGTGGTGGATGATCCAGTAGCTGACCCAACCTGGCAGGAGGATATGCAGAGCAAGGACAGCAGTGCACAGGGGGAGGGAGGCGTAGCATCCCAACAGGCAGTACGAAGCAGGGTCGTGTCCGCAGGCAGAAGGCAGGCAACCGTTCCCCGGAACAACAACATGACTCAAGGTGCCTGTGCAAATGTTAGATCTTCCCGAGTCTGGCAGTTTTTTAAGTTGGCTCCAGATGACTCTAAAAAGGCCATTTGCAACACCTGCCATGCCAGCATCAGCAGGGGTACGAAAACTAGCAGCCTGACCACCACCAGCATGATCAGGCACATGTCAGCCAAGCACCGACTTTGTGGGAAGTACAACAGAGTCGAGGAGCGGTGCTTGCTGATGTCACTGCTACGTCGTCGCGTGTTGTGCGTGCGAGCCAATCCCCTGTCCATGCTGGCCGCGAACAAGCCTCCGGCCCTGCACCTGAAGTTGCCCACGCACACATAACACCACCATAAAGCACGTCCTTGTCCCAGCGCAGCGTTCAATTATCCATTCAGCAAACCTTTGAACGCAGGCGCAAATACGCTGCCAACGCCCCACATGCAACAGTCCTAAATTCTCACATTTCGCGACTCATAGCGCTAGAAATGTTGCCTTTCCGGCTGGTGGAGACAGAAGCATTCCGCGACCTGATGGCGGCTGCTCTCCCACGTTACTCGGTCCCCAGCCGCCACTATTTCTCCAGATGTGCCGTTCCTGCATTGCATAACCACGTGTCCCAAAGCATCACACGTGCCCTGAACAACGCTGTTTCAGCCAAAGTCCACCTAACCACAGACACGTGGACAAGTGCTTGTGGGCAAGGCCGCTACATCTCCTTGACGGCACACTGGGTTAATATTGTGGAGGCTGGGACCCAGTCTGAGCGAGGGACGGAACACGTCCTTCCCATACCAAGGATAGCAGGCCCTACCTCTGTCAGGGTTTCACCGACACTCTACAGCTCCGGAATGTCATACTCCTCAGCCTCCTCCTCCTGCGCATCCTCATCCACTGTACCCTCCACACCAGTCCCAAGCTGGAAGCACTGCAGCACTGCCTCTGCGAAGTGGCAACAGGCTGTGCTGAAGCTAGTCTGCATAGGTGACAAACCCCACAATGCAGAAGAGGTGTGGACAGCTCTGAAACAGCAGGTGGCTCACACCTCTGAACCTAAAGCCAGGAAAGGTCGTGTGTGACAATGGCCGGAACCTGGTGGCAGCTTTGAGGCGAGGCCAGCTGACGCATGTTCCATGCGTGGCCGATGTGCTCAACCTGGTGGTTCAGAGGTTTCTAAAGTCATACCCAGAGCTGTCTGAACTGCTGGTAAAGGTTCGCCGGCTTTCATTTTCGCAAGTCACCTGCTGCTTCAGCCGGCCTTGCCAGCTTTCAGCGCCGTTTGCGTCTTCTGGCCCACAGACTGGTGTGTGATGTCGCCACGCGTTGGAATTCAACTCTGCATATGTTGGTCAGGATATGTGAGCAGAAGAGGGCAGTTGTTGACTACCTGCATCACCTAAGCCATCGGGAAATGGGTCAAACTCCACACATAACACCTGAGGAGTGGAGATGGATGTCCGACCTATGTACCGTCCTCCAAAACTTTGAGGACTCCACCAAGATGGTGAGTGGCAATGACGCCATTATTAGCGTCACTATACCACTACTCTGACTTCTAAAACGGTCTCTGCTGAAAAACAAAGAGGATGCATTGCAGGCGGAGCGCGATGACTTGGAGCAAGAAACAGTAGTGGGTGTGGGTGATAACACACAACCCAGCCTCATCTCATCACAACGTGCAGTGGAGGACTATGACGAGGAGGAGGAGGATGAAGACATGGAGCAACTCTCTGGCCAAATTGAGGATATGAAATGCACATTAGTCATACCCTTGATTCAGCGTGGCTGGCCAGAGGACAGGGGAGATGAGGAGGAGGAGGACAGCATGTTCAGTCATCGTGTTGGTCTGGATACTGAAGTGATGGCTGTTAAGAGTCTGGCGCACATGGCTGACTTTATGGTAAGCTGCCTGGCTCGTGACCCTCGCGTTCAGAACATCTTAGCCGACAATCAGTACTGGTTGGCAACACTCTTAGACCCACGCTACAAGGAGAACTTTATGTCTCTCATTCCTGAGGCGGAGAGGTCAGCCAAAATGCAGCAGTTCCAGAAGGCCATAGTCACGGAAGTAGGCAAATCATTCCCCTCACAAAACGCTAGCGGCATAGGTCAGGAATCGGTGGACAACCAAGGCGTACGGCCGAGAGGGGCACAAGTCCAATCCGCCAGAGGTAGGGGAACAGTCTTTACGATGTGGGACAGTTTTCTCAGCCCCTCACGTACCACAGCCCCTGAGGTGCGGGGTAGTGCCACAAGAAATGCTAAGTTTGGCCAGATGCTGAAGGAGTACCTTGTAGATCGAACAACTGTACTGCGAGATTCCTCTGTGCCTTACAATTATTGGGTCTCCAAGCTGGACACGTGGCATGAATTGGCTCTCTACGCCTTGGAAGTCCTGGCCTGCCCTGCCGCTAGCGTTTTGTCAGAGCGTGTTTTCAGTGCCGCAGGTGGAATCATTACTGATAAACGCACCCGCCTGTCAACTGAAAATGCTGACAGGCTGACTCTGATCAAGATGAACAAGGGTTGGATTGGGCCAGACTTCACCACACCACCAACAAATGACAGCGGAATTTAAATTTTCTTATGGGAATTTGCCATGTACCTCCACTCACCCATGGGTACACACTTCTGGACTTTGGCTAATCGCTGGACTGCTCCTCCTTCTCCTCATGTGCCACCATGATGACCGTTACAATAGTTAGGCTGTTGTTTCAGGTATACCCCCAGTGGTAAATTTTTTCGCCCATTCTTTTAGAATGGGCATTACAACGACAGGAGACCCACTCCTTTTCAATGGGAAAAATGTTTTGAGGCCCTCATGCACGTCTCTATCCTGGGACAATGTGGAGCCTCCCAATTTTTGGCTGCCCTGCCAAAGGGCTATACTACAATACACCCAATTGAGGTTTACAGGCCCTCATGCATGTCTGTATGCATGGGTCATTGTGGAGCCTCCCAATTTTTGGCTGCCCTGCCAAAGTGCTATACTACAATACACCCACTTCAGGTTTACAGGCCCTCCTGCACGTCTCTATCCTGGGACAATTTGGAGCATCCCAATTTTTGGCTGCCCTACCAAAGGGCTATACTACAATACACCCAATTGAGGTTTACAGGCCCTCCTGCACGTCTCTATCCTGGGACAATGTGGAGCCTCCCAATTTTTGTCTGCCCTGCCAAAGGGCTATACTACAATACACCCACTTCAGGTTTACAGGCCCTCATGCACGTTTCTATCCAGGGGCATTGGTGAACCTCCCAATTTTTGACTGCCCTGGCAAAGGAAAATACTACAATAGACCCAGTTCCTCAAAATGGGCACATTATGTCAAGACAGGGCTTCATGTACGTCTCTTCTCAGGGTCATCGGAGTGCTGCACAATGTTGTCACGTAAAATCTTTCATGTAATCACAAAAAGTAACATACACCAGCTGTATCTCACTATTGGGTATGTGCCCTTAACATTTCCACCCTGAATATTCATTTTGCTGTCATTTTGGAAGGTTTTCTGGTGACTCCGTAAAATTGGCGTGAAACTCAGACAAGATTGTTCACAGCTGTGACTTTTGAGTGAGAAATGCTTCCAGGGGTCTTCCCCATGGTGTTGCCATGTCATTTGAGCACTCTTCTGAGACTTTTGTGACATTTTTAGGGTTTCTACATGCTGCCGGCAGTCATTTCATAAAAATACTCGGGTCTCCCATAGGATAACATTGGGCTCGGTACTCGGGCCAAGTACACGAGTATCTCGGGATGCTCGGCCCGAGCTTCGAGCACCCGAGCATTTTAGTACTCTTTCATCACTAGTCATGGGCTCTGGTGATGAAACGGAGCAGGTATCGAGTTCTGGTTCTGGAGTGGAACATATTCTAACCTGCTGGACAGCCCAATGTAGTCGGCTGGCTAGGCTCCTGCTCCAGCTGCGGATCGTCCATTCCGTGGGCTCCATTATTCGCACCCTTAAGTCCTGTAACGCAGTTTCCCAGAACTCGGGATCGCCATCAATTGTTAGGACGGGACCCGGACCCGGGTGGCCTATTGCGGCACGAGCCTCCTCCTCGACCTCTCTCATCAGCTCGCGTAGTCTTAAGCCGGCCATGTTCTTTCGTTGGAGAACCGCACCCGTTCGAACTGGTAACCGCACTTGGAACAGAGTTGTTGGAAAAGCCTTTTCACACCCACTTTCTGGTGGTTTTTGTAGTCCATGGGTGGGCTGAAGTCTTTGGCCTGCCCCCATGGTTGTTTCCAGCAATCGGGGCGGACAAGGATTTTGGCGCCTCTGCCATGGCCCTCCCACGAAGAGGGGTGGAGGCACACCCCTGGGCCAGCACATTGTGGTTCACGTGGCGGGATCCGCCATCTTGGTCGCCATCTTGACCCAGTGGTGAAAAGGCGGGAAAAGTTCATTTTAGTCAAACAAAGTTCTTTTTGGTATAATAAAAGCTCTTTAAGCACACAATACCCGTTGGGAAAGGGCCTGCTCGTATCCTGTTCATGACGCCAAATCTGACTCACCGTAACCGTGTCTTCACGTCGCATGCGTTTTCTTCTCCTGTCACGGTTCCGCGCCTGCGGCTGTGGGGCTGGGTGGTCCAGATCAATAGTGGTTGGCTGAACAGATAAGGTTTAGTTACTCTTGTCGTGACGCCACCTGCGGGAATTCCAGTAATTTCACCGACACTGCTTGGGCCTCCGGGGAATGTTCGGCAGCAAGATGGGACGCTCCCCACAGGACTAGCGGGAGTCCCCGGGGCCAGGAGCTGCACCTGATGTTGTGCGGCAGCTTTCTTACTCTTAGCACGCTGAGTTAAACAGTTCTGAAGAAGTACAGACACCAGTGTTCTCTGTAACGGGTCTTTTACTGCAACCGGTAGATGATACAGGGTATACAGGTAACGGGTAACGGACTGGGTGGACTCAGCAATGACCAGTGTTGTTTCAGAGCTCTGCGGTGTTCCTCCGTTCTCTACTTTCCTAGCTGGGTTGCCGATGTCGCCTTAGTGCGCCAAGTTTGGGTACAAGGGGGCTACTTCAATTTCCCTGCCGGTGTATACAGCCCAGTGTGAGGGGAGTCAGATTCCTTTCTGTGGGTACTCCACTGGCAAGACGGCTCTGATTGCGGCTGCAGTGGGGTACTCCTATAGAGCGGCCCCTCCACTCCTGGTTTGCTAAGCAGTGGTGAACAACTTGCTAGCTTCGGAACCAGTGATCCGGTTGTGGATGGGCGCGGGTGTATTTTGACCCGTTAGATGTTCGCCCAGGTTCCGGTTGTTGGGCACCGGGTAATGGCGCCAACCGGTAGGTGGTCTGCAGGGCTGCACGGATCAGTGCAGAGCCCTCTTCTCCTACGTTCCTCCCCGACCACTTCTTTTTCTCCCCATCCTCTTCTACATTCTCCTACACTCTACTCCTACACTATTCTGATGGTGCATGTAGGGTATGGAGCTCTGATGTTAACCATATCATTACTGAGTCGGAGAATATTGCATCTTCAGTCAGGGATGCAATACCCTCCTGTGACGCACTCGTTGCGGGGCGCCACATAGGTATGTAGGGTTTTTAAATTGCAGTCATCACTGAGTAATTGTCATCATAGACATAAGATGTCTAAAGATGTGAGAAGTAAGGAAATGATCGTTATCTATGTAGACAGGCTATCTACACAGTGTGTAGTCAGCTCTTAATATGAGACATAATGAGTCAACTTGAAATGGAATCTGCCCTCTCTGTCCTTTGCTACTGCTTTCTTGTAAATGAAGACAAATTTTGCAAACATTGCTAGTAAATTTCAGAATTAAAGGCAGTGAGTCATTGTCTATTATTATAATTGATATGTATTGAGTGTAGGCATATAAAGTAATTCATACAATAAACAGGAAATTAGTTGAGCCCTCTCATAAGCAGGAAATCATAGACCAATGTAAGGTTAAATTGAAAAGACAGCCCAAACTATTTTTGTTTCTGAAAATTCAATTTAATGCACTCTACCTCATTCACTGTCTTTCAGGCAAATCAAAATAATCTTCCAGAATCTTCATCACCACACCTATGTCAGTCTATAGATATGTTACAATGCTGGTATACAGATATCCTAAAGAGCCCATCACACGGGATGACATCGCCGCCGATTACATCGGCGATGTAGGGGCGTGGCCTATCGGCGGCGACATCGCCCCTACGTCGCCTCATGTAAAGGGGCGATGTCGGAGCCGCCAGGAGGTCGCCTGGTTTCAGAGCAGTGCTCTGAAACCAGGCGAACGATCTGGGGCGATCTGCACACATCGCCCCATGTGACCGGCTGCCGGTGACCTGTCAGGTGATGGGAGCCATAGGCTCCCATTGTCCTGCATCGCCGCTGGCTTTTCAGACACCCCGGCGACGATGCCGCCTGTCAGCTCGCCGGTGCAGGGCTGGAGAAGTCGCCCCATCCAAACGGGGGACAGCGACGCTGGCGGGGTGCTAAAAACGTGCACGCACTCGCCAGTCGCCGCCGACATCCCCAGCCCCGTTGCCAGGTGTGACGGGGCCTTTACATATCTATCAACCAGGGGTGTAGAATCTCTGGCCCATGGACCACATGTGGCCCATGATGAGCTTTTATGTGGCCCATTCATGATTCCCGAGGTCCACAGTACTGGGGCGGTAGCCGCATCCTGCAACTGCCAGCCCTTTAACTCTTAAGGTACCGTCACACGGGGCGACGGGGCTGGGGATGTCAGCGGCGACTGGCGGGTGCGTGCACGTTTTTGGCGCCCCGCCAGCGTCGCCGTCCCCTATTTACATGGGGCAACATCTCCAGCCCCGCGCCGGTGAGCTGACATCGCCTGACAGGTCGCCGGTGGCCGGTTACATGAGGCGATGTGTGCACATCGCCCCAGATCGGTCGTCTGGTTTCAGAGCACTGCTCTGAAACCAGGTGACCTCCCGGCGGCCCCGACGTCGCCCCTTTACATGAGGCGACATAGGGGCGATGTCGCCGCCGATAGGCCACGCCCCTACGTCACCGATGTAATCGGCGGCGATGTCATCCCGTGTGATGGGGCCTTTATGTACACGCAGCATTCCCTACTGAATGATGTGTGTGCATTCATTAAGGAATAAATCATCAAGCAGGCATGCCAGCTTGAGGATGCACTTTGTGGGAGCAGGGTTAGCACACAATGCGCTCCTGTCTAACAGAAGACCCCACTGTTCACAGGGCTGTTTGTCCCCCCCCAATACTATGTGCCCCACAGTGATGCCTGTGCACCCAGTGATACCTGTGCCCCCCAATACTATGTGCCCCCCAGTGATCTGTGCTCCCCCCAGTACTATGTGCCCCCCAGTGATGCCTGTGCCCCCCAGTACCATCAGTTGGTCTCTGTGTTCCCCTGTACTATGTGCCCCTGGTGATGTCTGTGCCTCCAGTGATATATATAACCCCCAGTGATATATGTTCCCCCCAGTGATGTATATACTCCCCAGTGCTCTCGGTGCCCCCCAGTGCTGCCTGTGCACCCCAGTCCAATGTGCCCCCTGTGAAGCCTGTGCCCCCAGCACTATTTTCCCCCTGTGATGTTCATAACCCCCAGTGCTGCCCATGCCCCCAGTGCTGTCTGTGTCCCCAGTGGTCTATATATCCCCAGTTATATCTGGGCCCCCAGAGATGTTTATACCCCTTAGTAATGTATATGCCTCCGAATAATGTGCCTGTGCCCTAGTGCTGTCTGTGCTCCCAGTGGTGTGTATACCCCCAGTTATATCTGTGCCCCAGAGATGTTTATACCACTTAGTAACGTATATGCCTCCCAATAATGTGCCCCCGCAACCTCCACAGTAATATATGCCCAAGCATCTCCTGTAATGTATATGTCCCTAGTATCTCCTGTGATGTATATATGCCCCCCAGCATCTCCTGTGATTTCTATAGCCCCAAGCCTCCCCAGTAATGTATATGCTTCCAAAATCTCCTGGGATGCATATATTATAGCCCACATGTCTCTAGTGATGTATATCCAGCAGTCTCCGTGTCTCAATTGTAATGTATATATGGCAGCTGGGAGGAGCCGAGCCAGGCAAGTGGTGTCAGGGCCGATACACTCGCTTTCTCAATGTATCTGCATACATTGCGAAAGCGCAATTAAAGAAAGCAATGGTTAAAAATAGAAAAAAAATGCTCACCTATCCGCCGAGTGTCCCGCGATGTGAGGCATCCACGTCCGATGGCTGCAAGGATCTTAATCAGCTGACCGGGCGGGGCGGTCACCCGATCAGCTGTTGTGTCACATGACAGCATCAGTTGAGCAGTTTAAATCGCCCACCCGCCGATCGGTTTTCACGGGTGATTTAAACCGCTCAGCTGATGCGGTCATGTGACATATCAGCTGATTGGGTTGCTGCCCCACCTAGTCAGCTGATTCAGGTCCTGCAGACATCGGACGTGAACGCCTCGCATTGCGGGACCTTTGGCAGATAGATGAGCATTTTTTTTTTTTTTTTAACACATTGCTTTCTTTAGTTTCCCTTTAGCAGCGTATGTAGATACACTGCTAAAGTGAACTTACGGGAACAGAGCAGTTTTAGTGTACTGAGCATACTCAGTACACTAAAACCGGATCCAGGAAACGATCCTGTTTTTGCCCGGATCTGGCGCCCATAGACTCCCATGTTAAGTGTGCCGGATTGCCCCGGATTTGTTTCTGTCCGGTTTGGTCTGGTTTTTTTTCACCGGAGGTCCCTGCAGGGGTGCCACATTCCCCCCTAGTTAACTTCAGTCCTCTGGGACTGAAACATTTTTCAATAAACATAACATAACAATAATATTTACATTCATTTGAACAAAGTTTAAAAATAAAAATTACAAAAACCAGGGAAAATAGTTAAAACAGGTAACCAATCCATACAACACTAGTCCATCCGCTGCAGGCTGTTAAAGAATGTTTTAGCCACCACCAGTCCTGTGGCCATGGTCCATTTTTAAGGATTTGCAAAAAGTTTAAAAAAGTATAAACAGGCAAAGTTTCTGTAGGCTTAAAAGTTCAAAATACACAACAAACACTTACTACGGGTGCCTCGGCGTAGGAGTCCTAGGTACTGCAGGGGCCTTTACCGGTCATAAGAGCTATAGGCCAAGATTTTGCTCTCCCTAGACAGCTCCTTTAACTCCACTCACCCCTCTTTCTGATGTTGTGCACCTGGTGTGACCTGTTTTGGCCTATTCTTCACTTTTGTATACTAACATTAATTACAGATCTACATTTTGAACATATTTAAATTTCGAACGTATTTACATTTCACACATTTTACAGCTTACTCTCTGTATCTGAGTGGTGGGTGACCCAAGTTGATACATGTCGATCTACATAATTCTGATGTGTGACTAGTGCGAGTGGGTCTATGTGTGACAGGTAAACTCTGGGTAACAGTCTGCGACTACTTGATCTCACAGTAGGAATGGCATGTGCACCGATTGCAGGATTCTCTACGTCTGCTACAACAGGTGGTTCTTCTGTTCTTGATTCTTCAACTGGTTGTGGGAATGTCAATATAGGTATTAAGTATGCACCCTCTATTTGAGGCCAATCTGCAAGAAGGTTTCCTAAAGGTACCGTCACACGCCGCAATCTCGCCTGGAAATCTGAAAGGCGATGTATAACCCTGGCGAAATCGCCATGAAATTGCCTCACGGTTGCAGCGTGTGATTGGGCGATTTCACGGCAATAAATCACCCATCGGCCGTCGCCTGATTCCTGAACAGTGCTCAGTAATCAGGCGCAATCGTTAAAGCGATATTTTCGTGTTTTGGCGTGTGACAGGGCAATAGTGACGGAAAGAGCGTTTTCTGTGATTTCCCGTAGGCGTGCCTCAGCGTGCTGTATTTCGCGCCCCATCTGAGATGATTGATGTGGGCTACTGTGTTCCCATTGGCTGTCAGTTGACACCACACCATATTTGAATACCTATCCGTTCAGCACCACACTCATCTTCTGCTACACAACCGTCCGCAAACTCAGTGCAATTACGATACACAATTGCGTCATGTATTAGCCAGCCTTCCAGAGCAGGCTGACCAATCGTAACGCTAGTGTGTTGTCCAAAGAGCGTGTATGGCGCACGGTGTAAACCACTGTGGCACGCCTATCTCCTTGCTGAACATGTATGCCCACATTGCCTTTGAGATTGCTGCGTTTGAAGCGGCAATGGAATGAGGCAAGATTGGTTCCGCTGTAGGTGAGGCGATTTCCGGATCGACACATCGCCTTAGCTTCAGGGTGATATTGCGGTGTGTGATGCCGCCATCGGCGATCTGAGGCGGGCACGACAAATGTGAGCGCACACCTAATATCTCCACATATCGCCAGGTGAGATTGCGGCGTGTGACGGTACCTTAAGATTGTCTTGACTGTCTTTTCCTCTTTTTCCTCTTCCTGACAAGGAATTATCTCTCTAGGTTGCAATTGTTGAGGACATTTCTTTAAATCATCTCTGGACACTGTTGCTGTTGTTTTACCTTTGTCTTAATCAAACAGGTTTTCTGGTTATCGAAGGTTGATGGTAGTACAGTGTAGGGTTCTGCTTCCCATTGATCATCCAAATTGTGCAGTCTTCTTTTTTTCTTCAAAACCAATTCACCTGGTATTAGGGTTTTCCTTAAGCGCTTTTGTTAAAGTCTGCTTCTTGCTTTTCTCTTGATTTTGCCACATTCCTGTATTTTCTTATACTGCTCTTTTCTTCTGGTATCCCAATCTGCATCTGAGGTGTTTTCTTCTGGAACTACAATGCCCATTTCAAAGTCTACTGGCAATTGTCCTGGTCTTGCTTTCATGAGGTATGCAGGGGTACAGTGTGTTGACCTCACTGGGATGTTGTTGTAAATATCAACAAGAGCTGGTAACTTATCTGGCCAACTGTTTCATTCTTCTAGTGGCAAAGTTTTTAACAATTATATCACTATGTGATTCATATTCTCACACATTCCATTGGTTTGAGGATGGTAAGGCGTAGTACAAATCTTCTTGCATCCATACAAGTTCCAGAACTCTTGAAACAGTTCAGCTTCAAAGGTAGGACTTTGATCTGTCAATACCTGGATACCCGAATGGTCTGCATAATAGCTCTAACACACCGAGCGTCGTGGTATCCAGGCGTGTTAATGGATTATTGTCTGTGTAGACGGTAAATTTTGAAGCTGCCAGGTAATGCTTAAACCGCTCTGTTATAGCCCAAACCAAGGCCAAGAACTCCAACTTAAAGGAACTGTAGTTTTCCGGGTTCTTCTCTGTGGGTTGAAGTTTTCTGCTGGCATAGTCAATTACTCTTTCCTTGCCACCTTGTACTTGGGATAGTACTGCTTCCAAGCCTACATTACTTGCGTCAGTGTACAAGACAAATGGTAAGTTATAGTCAGGATAAGCCAGTATTTCTTCACCGGTTAGAGCCCGCTTCATCTGCTGGAAAGAGTCTTCTTGCTCCTTTCCCCACTCAAATGGTGGTTCTTAGTTTGGCCTACCAGAAGATCTTGCAGGGTGCTGCCATCTTTGTGTAGCCCTTTATGAATCTTTTGCAGTATCCCACCAAACCTAGGAATTGACGTACCTCTCTGACAGTGGTTGGCCTCTGCCAGTCCTGGATAGCTGTCACTTTTTCCGGATCTGGTGCTACTCCATCTGCGCTGACCACATGCCCAAGGTATTGGACTTTTGGTTTCAGCAGGTGACATTTAGATGGTTTAAGTTTCATCCCGTACTTTGCTAGGGCTACAAATACCTCTGCCAGGTGTTCCAGGTGATCCTCATAGGTCTTGGAATACACATTGACATTGTCCAGATATAAGAGCACTGTTACGAAGGTCCTGTGTCCCAGGCAACATTCCATGAGTCTTTGAAACGTTCCCTGTGCATTGCATAACCTGAATAGCATGCTATTGATTTCAAATAGGCCCATTGGTGTTGTGAATGCTGTCTACTCCCGGCCTTCTTCTGCAACGGAGACCTGCCAATACCCACTAGTGAATCTAATGTGGAGAAATAATTAGGGGTAACGAGTAAGCATCTTTGTGAGTGATCTTATTGATTTCCCTGTAATCCTCACACATCCTAATAGTGCCATCTTTCATTCTGACTAGGACTAAGGAGGCTGCCCAGGGACTACAACTATCCCTTATAACCCCTTCCTCCTTGTTGTCCTGCAGCATTTCTTTAGCACACTGGTAGTGATTTGGTGGAACGGATCTGTATCTCACTTTAATTGGGGGATGATCTCCTGTGGGCAAGCGATGGTGTACCCCTTTAATTCTTTCAAAATCTAATGAATGCTTACTGAATACATGTTCAAACTCTTGTACTACCCTGTAGACTCCATGCTTCTGGTAAGATGGGGTGGTATCAGTTCCTATGTGCAACTGCTGACACTAATCCTCCAGCTGCCCCTTAGAGTTGTTGTCCTCCGCCTGGTTTGACGGGGGCAAGGGCTCTACTGCCTGTATATGACTGTCACAGACAGTGTACAGCTTTGCTACAGTAGCATACCTGGGTAGTTTTACTTCTTCTTCCCCACAGTTTAATACACAGATTGGTACTCTTCCCCTGCATACATCTACCACCCCTCTGGCTGTCAGTAGTGTAGGTCTGTGTTCTGAATATACCGCTCTACAACTGCCTGGTACTCCTTTCCTCTGAGATCTATAGCTGCTCGACACCATATCATCATTTCACTCTTTGGTGGTAACACAATAGGGAACGGGTTTGTTACCCGTACACTGCCAATCTCTTTTCCAGACAGATTTACCTGTTGCTTGTGCATAAGAGCTCAGATTTCTTTCTGGAGAACCCTCTTCTGTCCATTATCAGCAGTCACAGCAATCTGTCGGAGTAAAAACAACACTTCTCCAAGGCAGTTTTCAATCACATTAGTACCAATTACCATATAGGGGCATTTATTATTAGGGTCATCTTCTACCACACATAACCCTTGGCCTTTTAACTCTACCCTCCCCAGCCTTATCGTAACCTCTCTAAACCTTACCTGGTTTAGTGGTTGCCATTAGCTGCAAGTATAACAAAGCTAGAGTCTGGAGGTTTAAGATCAGTATCAGACCAAAATTGTTTATAAAGTATATGTGGGATGGTGGTAACCTGTGACCCAGTGTCCAGAAGGGCTGAATTGGGGATTCCTTCTAGCATAATGTTGAGGTACAGACGACCACGTACCGACTATGCCAGTCATATGGGGCCAAGTGCCTTACTCCTGAGACTTGGCCCCCGGCCTCAGGGATCGCTGGTTTAAAGGACATCCTCTTGCGAAGTGGCCTGGTTTGTTACAGCAAAGGCAGACGGGTTGTCCTGAAGAATCCGTGTAGTCAATGGCTCTGCGTCGGAATGGTGCATTGGTCCCTTGAACGGGCGATTTGTTGGTCCCCTGAACGGGCGACTTGTTGGTCCCCTGAACGGGCGACATGGGCTTCTTCTTCATCCATGGGACATCCGCAGGGCAATCAGCTAACTGGATCTTGCTTAGTGGCTGTGACCCTGGCCGGTCTTGCAAGAGTGTCAGCACATAGTCTAAGTTTCTGGTTAGCTGCAGCACCTGGATAGGTAGGTCATCATCAGAGTTTAGTGCTCCAGCTTGCCTTACAACCTTTGCGGGTCAGAATTAGACTCAAAGTCTGTGGGAGAGGCATCAACTTGCCAAGATGAAGTTGCAAGTTCTGCAGACAATGGGTTAAAGTCTACATCTGGATGATCTAAGACCCATATATGTACCTGCTGGCAGTAAAAGGCTGACCTCAATCCAGCCATAAACTGTTCTGCAAACATTTTATCTTCATCTTCTACACTTGCCGGGTCTACCTGTTTTAAAGACCGGAGTGCCCTTGTAAACACAGGACATAGTCTCTGATGGTATCTTGTGATTTCTGTTTACATTGGTAGAATAACATCCTTATCTCAGCCCGTGTTTTTTTTCAAAAGCAGCTTTGAGCTTGCCAAACACATTTTCTACTGAGTCTTGTCAGCATCTCTCCAAGACTCGACCTCTAGCTCCGCTGCGCCTATTAATTGTCCCAGCACAACGGCGGCTCGCTGCTTTCCTGTCATTGCATACATGTCCAGCACTGCACATATTTTCCGTTTGAAGGCTGCTAAGGTATCGGGTTTACCTTCGTAGGTCGGTAACCATTTTGCTCCCGGTATGTACGACAAAGCTATTGGCATTATCGGGGCCACCGCTCCGGGTGCTGGGGCTCCTACACCGGCTGCAGGACTGACCAGTGCTGTGTCCTGGACATCCCCTACTGTGAGGACTCAGACTTCGTCGGCTTCACTCATGGCGGTGCCCCCCAAGTTTACCGCTGCCAGTCTCTGAGGTGAACTTTGAGGTCATCTCCGGCATCAGCCACTAGGTATGCAGATTAACAAAGTTCAGCTCATCAGTCCTCAGGCCCCTCCAGAACCAGCCACATCACTTTGTCATTCCACAGCAGAGCGAAGGGGCGGAGCCTATTTTCACACTCATTTTCAACCGCTCTGTGATGTAGCTTAATTTCTGTGGCAATGGCGGTTCGGTTCACAGTTTAATAGTTAATAAAGACAATAGGCACACTTTATCTGGTATTAACAAGCGGGTTGGATCCTGTTCATGATGCCATAAATGAGTTGGTCGACAGGGTAGGGGGTACTCGGATACCAGGACAGGTTGCTACTTCAGTGTGGATCACGGCTGGTCGTTTCCTGGTCCCGTGCCCTGGACACTCATTGGCTGAGGGGAAAACTATTTGGGATGGGGGATTATTATACGTGACGCCACCTGTGGTACTTGGTAATGTAGTTACCAGCGCTGCAGCCGACCCTGAGGTGATGGTGATGCAGCTTTGGGTAATACAGCTCTACACAGGCGGAGCTTTACCTCAGGGCAGCGAGGTTGATGAGGGGAGTAGTAGTCCTTGACTCTGTGTAAGTTCTCCAGCGGTGAATCAGGCACACATACACAATAGTCTCTGTTTCATTACCTTTTTTACTGATGGCGGGTAGCAGCAGGAGGGTAACCAGGTGGCCGGTGCAGTTTGGGACATCCACCTTTGAAAGTTATGAAGACTCCTCTATTTGCGTGCGGTGATTTGGGAAAGTTCTGCCTCAAGCTGAACCTGCCGCTTTCTCTCTCTCTCAGGATGATACTCCACAACTGACGATGAGGACCTTTCTGTGGGGATCCCTACTCCTTTTCTTGGGTCCCTGGTCCTATGTTTGGTCAGGTTTGGAGTCTTGGTTTCCTGAGCTCCAGGAGAAATAAATCCTCCTGTCTGTCTGGGCTTTCTCTGCTATGATTGGATCAACAGCAGCTTCAGACTCCGGTGTCCGGGTGGGCTAAAAGGCAATTATTTCTGTTCCCCTCTTTCTAGAATTTTCTAAGTTTCCACTTGCCTCCCTCCCTTTCTAGGGTACTACACAGCTCCGGTGTCAGTCTTTTCTGGTTCTGGGCCTGACTTAGTTCCAGCAATTAGTCTTCCTCCTTCTTGACTCCTCAACTGTCACTCCTTGACTAACTGGCTCCTCCCCCCACACCTGGATCTTTATAGGGAAACTTGCTTAAGGCAGCAAGTGGAGCTCCCCCTTGAGGCCTGGGGTGGAAAGTGTAGTGTGCTGAGTGTGCCAAGGTGTACATCCTGCCCTGCACCGGTGGGTCCTGTGGCAATCCCTGCAGGGGTGCCACATTAGTGATCTAGGTCAAGTCGGATCGTTGATCGATTGTTCGACCATTGAAGCGTGAGACGAGGCCTTAAGCACATAGGTGAGTCCCCTTATTTATCTTTAAAACTGTGAGAACAAACCATATGATTTTAGTACTTTGTCTAACTGATGGAAAATTATGAAATTTTTGGACTGCCAAAATGTATTTTCAACATCAATAGGCAAACCCCTAATCAGTGAATGAAAGCAAATAGAGGTAATAATTTGTAGTTCTCAGCACTTAAAGGTTTTTCACTTTTTATAAACCATTTTCGTTATTTTATTAGAGAAATATGAATAGAGGGAGTTCCTGTGTTTCAGTATCCTCATCTATTCATCAGCTGTCACTTGTAGGACCCCAAGAAAGGAATATTGTTAACTGCACCAACTCAACGCTATTAGGGTGCACAACCCACTAAATATACCATTAAGATTGGTCAAAAGATTGGTCAAAAAAACTTTGATTTTAATCCAAATGCATTTGGATTACATTAAGATGTTTCTCAACAAACCTTGTAGTGCTGCCTCTGCTCTCTGGGTTATAAATCTGGAAAACGTGTTCTTTCCTGCAATAGATGAAGAACCCAATCATTTGATTCAGGACTATGTAACGCTTAATAACCTGTGGTACTATGTATTAAATAATGACCGGCATCACCTGCATGTAAAGGTGCAAGCAAAAAATTACATACACTGAAAGAATATTTGCTGCGCAATATTTGTTGTGTTTCTCTGTCACATATGCATTATCTTAGCTGTACATAGCCCTGTTTCATAGCTATGATGCTAGTTAATAACCAGTGGTGTAACATCAGGGAAATTGAACCTCCTGGACCAGCCATTTTTCATATTTATGCCTATGTTTTTTCATCCTGGTCTTCAAACAGTCATCATTTTTTTATTTTTCTATCATCTTTACCATAGCCATAGGCACAACATTGTTTGAACGTGGCCTAACATACACAGAACTCCTTTGTATGGAGTGGCCTCACCGCCTGAAGTACACTTGATATGTAAAGGGTTTGAAAACTAACTGCAAGGTTTTCCGACAGATAAGCATTGGAGTTCTCCACAAGGGACAGTTTGGCTGGGTTAGCACTCAGTGTATTGCTGCGTTTTGTGAGAACCCATTTTTGGTGCAAAATTGCACCAAGAACGGATCCTTACAAAACACAGCGTTCTGTGTGTGAACGCTGCTGCACTTTTCACCTGCACTTTACTCACCTCACCGCGCTCCATCTGTGACCCCCGGGGGTGTCCTGTCATCCCCGGATGCCGCAAATAGCACGGCTTCTAGGACCCTGTGTAGCGCCCCGCTAGTCAGCGCCCTACAAAAGGGTACTTCACCACTAACAGAAGGTGCAGTATGCTTTGTTCTGGTAAGGAGTAGTAGAAGCCTGAAGCTCCAGCAGCACACACACACACCTAGTGATAGGGTACCAATCAGACACCCATTACTAGGGTAACCGGTCCCGGTGGGTGGAGAAGCTAGGTTATATAGTGAGTGGGAAAGTAGGAACAGTGACAAGAAGAAGCATTGAAGTGAAGTGCAGAGCTGTGAAGGAGAAGCTGTAGAGAAACAGAACAGCCCAGTGAAGAGAAACAGTAAGAACAGAGAACAGCAGAGGAGAAGCTAAGAGGGAGGGCACCTCAACCTGATGACTCAGAAGAGAAAGGGGCAGATAGAGGCTAACCAAATACCCTGGCCCAGTCCAAAACGGGGTACTGGCTCTGACGTGGATTAGAGGTCCATTCCTAAACCGCAAATTACCAGCGTGGTCGATAGCTTTCTAAGAGCACGATACAACCCCCCTTCACCAAGCACGGTCTCCACCAGAAGCACTAAACTGGGTTGGGTTCCCTTTGGAGAGATAAAGGGTTCCCATAGCACCCAACGGGCCTGGTTCAAGAGGTGGGATCCATGCAGGGCAGCACAGAGTAAGAACAGAGAAAGTGATAGAGAAGGAAGCACCAGTGGAGCTTCGGAGGGACACTGCTCACTGCCAGAACCACCCGGTCCACTACCTTAGCTGAATGAACTGCATTACCCTGTAAACCTGCAGATTACCGGAGTAAAGTACCGTTCAGAATGAGCAACATGTCTGTGCTTCTTCTCAGAGAACTGTGATTTACCAGTCTTGCACCACAGTACTGAGCTGTGCTATTCCACCATTGCTACTTCCAACACCCCGGGGACTCTGCTCTTCCTGTAGGGAGCTACGACATCTTGCTGCCACCCATCCCCGGAGGTTCCAGTAGTGCCGTGCCATCACCGGACCTACAGGTGGCATCACAAACAACTTTATTTTATTATTTTTCCCCTTTTCATTGTCTGCTCAAGGGCACGGACTCGGGAATCGACCACCTGTGACATCCCCATACCAGTACGCCTGAGATCCGAGTACCCCGACCCTTGGCCCCAGAGACCTGCAGCCTGCCATGTGACCGGGTGACGTCGCTCGGTCACATGGTGCTGATCTAAGCTCCTGCACAGGTTCTACGGTGTCAGTATGAGGAGAGATCAGCGAGGGAGTGCGGCGAGGTGAGTAAAGGCGCTGGCGAATAGTGCCAAAAGAATTGGCATGTTCCTTCTTTTTACACATCCGCTTTTCAGCCCAAAATCGCATTCGTAAAAAGTGCAACATGTCAATGGAAAACAGTGAAATGCATTGACTTGGCTGGGACAGCTAACGTCAATGCATTTCACTGCATTAAACCACAATAGCGCATCTCCAATTAGCGGATCAAAAGCACTGCAATTACGCAGCATGTAAATTTGGCCTTTATTATATAAATATACTCAATTCCAGAAATTTTCTTCTGCTTTCTTAAACTTAACCATGAGCAAATGGAGTTCATTATCTTAACATCACCTCGCTCATAATCCCTCTGCACTCCTATACAATCCTTCAAGCTACACATCCAAACCCTTACTACATCCTACCAATCTCAAATTTCTTTTCTTATTTTTTGGTTGAAAAAATGTTAGTGTATACAACTTTGGTTCCCAAAAATTGTTAAATTTATCATTTCATTATTGTTTTTATTATAATATGAAGAATAATACCCATCTCTTTTTTTTCAGATGATCGTTCTTCAACATTATGAAATAAGAAGATATGAACAGTTACATGGACTGTTATACACATTAGCATAATACGCTATATAATGTGTTTTCTATGGAATTCCTTTCTTTGAGATCATGATGTATCTGAACCTTCATTATCTTTAAGAAAATGTTTTGTTAAATTGGTTTTCTAGGCAACAAAAATAAAATTAAGGTTCTGCCTGTATTTCATCCTTAAACCTGTTACCTTGATTTTTCTCCTTTTTTTTCGCTCCTCTTCAGCCCCCTGTAGCCAACCTTGTGATCTATTATTACTTGCATACTGAATATCTTGCTACTCGACCTCTCTGTCTCTAGCAAGCCTTTAGAGGCAGTACTGACGCTCCACACAGGCTCAGTGTACTGTAGGGCAGCAATGAGATACTGTATTCATTTATTATACTGTGATCTTGCTCCCTGGAAGCGAGGCACCATCTCAAACGACTAAACTCATTAGTTGATAACATTACTTTTCTTCTCTGTGGAGCCTGCACTGCCTCTGTAGGCTGTCTTATTCCCCCATAACTGTGTGTTAGGCTACATTCACATGCTTGCGTATTCCTGCGCTTGCCTGCATTTACGGAGTGCTTTTTTACGCACGTGTAAATGCAGTGAAACGCACTTCCGGATACGCAGTCCAGCAAAACCTATGGGTTTTGCTGAAATGCATTCATATGTGCGCTTTTGCATGTTTTTTACGCACGCACTTTCACAGCAAAAGTGCGTGCGTAAAAAGAATAGACATGTCAATTCATTGTGTGCTTTTCTGCACACTTTTTCCCATTGTCCACATGTTAAAATAGGCTCGGGAAAAGCGGGCAGAAAAAAGCGCACAAAATTGCTCTATGTGAATGGAGTTGCGCTTTTTGCTGCGTACACGCGTATAAAAGCGCAACTGCATAAAAAAACGCAAAAAAAGCACACCGTGTGAAAGTAGCCTTATTCACTGGCCATGCATCCCATGACATTACCGTTCAGTGCACACTGCTCTGAGAGCTGCTAGCTGTTCGCCACTGTTCCAGTCAAAGCACAGACAGAAAATGTATGTGCTTTGAACAGACAGTAGCAGGAAGTGAGGTGCTGGATATCACCTGACCACATATGACTAGTGATGGGCAAACCCGCCAATCTTCGGGTTCAACAAACTCGTCCAAACTTTTTTTAAAGTTCGGATTCGGGTACGAAAGTGGCTCGAACGTGCGTCCAAACCCCGAACTAGGAATGTAAAGTTATGGGATGCGGGCTAGGAGGCTGTAAAAGAAAGAAGATAGTTATTAAACAGCATTATACTTATCGGCATCCATCCGAATGTACTTCCGGGGACGCTCATTAACTTCCTGGATATTCACTGCAGAGGGACCCAACAGCCAAACACTGATGCTAATAATCCTAAATGGTCAGTGCTCCTTGATCCGCGCACACTGCAAATAATAAACCGAACTGAAACTCTGAACTTGGTTGCTCTCGTGATGAAGGAGCATACAAGCACTCAGAAACACATTGAGGTTAGAGGCACCATTATCTTTTACTTCTTGGAGTTTCAGTTCGGTTTATTATTTGCAGTACACGCAGATCAAGGAGCACCATCCATTTAGGATTATTTCTACAGCCACAGCGTCTGCATGGAGTGTGGGTCCAGCGGCAGCTGCAATATGTGTCTACACCGGTTGTGGGTCTCACAACCTCACAAGGTGAGCAGTGACATCAGCAGATTGCTTATTATTATTCCAAACAGATAAGACACTTTTGCGCTTGTGTTCCCTTTCTCTTGTTTTAGTTCTTAATCATAGATGCTGTCACAGAGAATTGTCGCACCAAAACCACAATGCGGTTTTTGCCACGGGTTTCCTGCTCTTTTGATGCAATTTTGGCACAAAACTGCAGGCATTGTGTTTAATGTGTTCATCTGCATCTCCTGGCCCAAATCACCTAAACCACAACACAGTTTTTGCTGCAAATTTCATGCTTTTTGGTGCATTGGTTGAATTTGTTCATCTGCATCTCCTGGTTAAAAAGAGCACCAAACCTGACACACAGTTTTTGACAAGTATTTCATGCTTTTGTTGGTGCATTATTGGCATAAAACTGCATGCACTGTGTTCAATGTGTTAATCTGCATCTCCTGGCCTAAAAAAGCACCAAAACCGCAATATAGTTGATCCTATTTATAAAATTATTCCTTGAAATAACTTTAAAAAAAATTATGTGGGGCTTCACTGTATTTTTGAATGCCCCATTCTACCAGCTGCCTATTTTTACCTTGCTGGAAACCGAAAATATAGGGATTTCCTATTTTTTATTTTTCATGAATTTCATAAAATAATTTTAAAAAATGACATGGGCTTTGTTGTATTTTTGTTTTCAAGACAGGTACAACTAGGCAGCTGGAGGCTGGAATCCTCAGTGCAGGGTTGCCCAGGCTTTTTGGGGCCTCACCGCTGTGAATTGCAGCCTGCAGCTGCTCCAGAAAATAGTACATTCATAGAAGCACTATTTTCTGACACTGTACCCCAACTTTTCCAGTGGCCCTGGCACGTTGGGTAATAAAGGGGTTAATGCCAGCTTTGTATTGGCTGCTGGCACTAAAATTCATAGTGTAAGCAGTATAAAAACACAACACTGAAAAAAAATTTAGAAATAAAATACAAGACAACCCTGTTTCCCATTTTTAAGTAACAAAAATCCTTTCCCTCCGACGTAATCCACAGGTAACATCTTCAGCTCTCTGCATATCTCTGTGAGCAGACGCCCATTCTTTGTGACAGCGTCTGTGATTGTCTGTTGGTCCCCTCTGAAGTAAATACCTAGATAGTGAGCAGCACCGTAATTAGACGCAGCAAGACAGCGGGCCGTGGGACACGGTAAGTATAATGCTGATTTAGGCTGGCTTCAGACTTGCAGATGCATCTGCAGCGTTTTGCAGATGCATCTGCAAGCATCTGCATGCAGACCGCGGCCCCTATGTTTATAATGGAGCGCACGGCGGTCTGCAGATGCTTGCAGACCGCCGTGCGCTCTCATTGCCCGCCATTAGTGATCTGTGCGCACGCGGATGCCTGCGCACAAATCACACACTCCCGCCCGCACCATGGACGCGAGATGTTGCGTCCCTGGTGCGGGCGGGAGTGTGTGATTTGTGCGCAGGCACCCGCGTGCACACAGATCACTAATGGCGGGCAATGAGAGCGCACGGCGGTCTGCAAGCATCTGCAGACCGCCGTGCGCTCCATTATAAACATAGGGGCCGCGGTCTGCATGCAAATGCTTGCAGATGCATCTGCAAAACGCTGCAGATGCATCTGCAAGTCTGAAGGCAGCCTAATAACGATTTTCTTAATCTTTACAGCTCCCCCACACCCTATCCAAACTGTAGGGGTGGAGGCACACTGGCGCGAGTCTCACGCTTGTAAAAAACGCATGTCACTCGCACTGATGTTAACAAATTGGCCAGGGCACAGTGGTCCGTTTTACGCAGTCGCCTCTCGCATGTCGCCGGCAATGCGATTCCATTCGCAGCATGCTGCGTATGTGTGCGATTCCTACGTATGTACGGCCAATGCAAGTCTATGGAAGCGTTTTTTTCTCGCATGAAGTCAGCACACCATGCGAGTTACATGCGCGAAATACGCTTGTACGTGACAGGAAGTACAAGCTGATTCCAATTCTGAAGTGCACCTGCATGCCTCCATGCCTCAAAAACACCTTACACTCGGATTGCTGTTTGTGACTGAAAAAACGCACTCGCATCGCACTCGCACCCCACTCGCACCGCACTCGCACCCCACTCGCACCGCGATCGCGGACAAATACGCGACGCAGTCGCAGAAATGGCTAGTGTACAAAACGCTCCGTCCTAACACAGACTTCCCAGGAAAGACTGTGTTCGAGATCTGTTCCTGAACACTAGGTGTTCAGTACCGACCCTGAACTTTACAGTTCGGGTTTGTCCATCACTACATATGACTGCTCAGAAACAGAACAGAATTTAATCATCAATGTCATCTTTCATAGGTTATACAATGTGTTAATTTATCTGCCCAGAAAACGTCTTTAAAGCGAATCAATCATCAGATTTCCTAATGCAAACTGCATACATTATTATATAGATCCATTAGAACTAACAAGACTACAGTGCATACTGTAATGACTGTATAATCCTTTTTTAATGGGAATCTGTCAGCTTTTCTAGGCTTCTTAAACTGCCCCCATGTTATCGTTCAACCCTTTAATCACTCTCAAGCAAGTCCCTTTTGGTCGTTTATTGCTATATCTATAAAATTATTTTTAAAACCTGGCCTCTAATATGCAAATTTTTTAGTGACTATTTGTTTTCCCCAGTCTAATTATCCCCCTAATCATGTTGTCACACCACTGTGGGCATGATTGCGTGAGTGAGATGATTTCCAACAGCGGCATCCACTCCCAGTACTAATTTCTGCCTCTCTGGCAATGTGAAGTGAAGCTGGGTTTAGGCACCCTGGCTTCATCAGCGTAGTGTATTACCATTGGCTCAGAAAATCTCATCAGAGGCTGTGTGTATACCACTGCTGCCTCCCCAGTCATACACAGTGGACCAATAAAGCCAGTGTGGGGAGGCAGAGAATTGCAAGTCGGCAGTGACACTGTTGTTGCAAATTATGTCACTCACGCCCACAGGAGTGTTATGACATGATTAGCGGGATGATAAGTCTGGGAAAACAATTCCCCCGTGACTAGTCACTCACTTAGCATATCACATGAGAAGATACTGAAATATATGGAAATAGGTGAAGCAATAAGCCATTAACAAGGCTTGTTTGAAACTTTATTAAGGGTTGAATAAAGATATGTGGGCAGTTTGGTGAGCCTGTAGAAGATGACATGTTCCCTTGATGTTCTTCTTGATATTAAAAAGAGAAGAAACTGAAAAGAAAAGTTAAAAAAGAAAGGAATGGAGGACTTGTAAGATGTCAATCAAGCAGAGGAAGGTGGAGACCAGGCAGGGGAATACAGCACTGAAGCCTGATTTGCATATGTATTGAAACACCTATTTTTCACTCAAGAAGAGTAAAGGCCACTTTACACACACAGATATCTGTGACCAACTTCTGAACAGATCTCTGGTTGCAGTGAAATCATGGACACATTGTTCCATTTTGTGGCTGTGTACAATGGTAACAATGTGTCCATGATTTCACTGCAACCAGAGATCTGTTCAGAAGTTAGTCACATATATCTGTGGGTGTAAAGTGGCCTTAACAGATTGCATGAGTAAGGGTGTGGATGAGAATTGTTTTCAGAGAGTAACAATACCATAAAAACAATTTGGAGGCATAGATCGTCGTGAAAGATTTCTTTATGCCTTAATGCTGTAAATGAACTAACACTCCATCTCATCATACAGGATCTGTCCTAAGGAGCTCCAAGTCTGGTTTTCATGCTGTTTTTAAATTTGTTATGATTGTGTCAGAACAAAAATAAAAAAGGTTATAGCTATCTGAATATAGAGATGCTAAACTCAAATTTTTCCTTGTACAAAAACTGTTTTGGGGGGGGGGGAATTGCATTTGTAACAGAGGAAAATATGAAAGACTATGTGACTATACTGACCTGAAAGTTGTTATATTTTAAGAGCCCAGGGACCCAGGACCCCAAATGTTTAATATGTCACGGTTGCTGTTCTCGCACTAGAGTGCAGAGGCTGTGTTCCCTGGGTGGTCTATGAGGCTGATGTTCCCTGCTATTCACCCCCACACCATCTCCACAGATGGAATGCCTACAGATACTGGTATTGGGGATAACAGTCGCTTTTACTACAGCAGGAACGAGGATATCCAAGACAAAATAGATGTTTCACAGTCTCGTGGATAGGCTGTGGCAAATACAACTTGGAGTTTAATACTGAAGTGCAATTGGGGTTCTGGATGTCATGATCTCCACACTGACCCTAGATTGTTTTGACCTCTCTTTACTACCAGGAAATAGCGATATTATTCAATTTATTTTCCGTTATTACAGTCTGTTTTCTGCACCTCAGAGATTAGTTATTACTGTAGTGACTCGCGTCACACTGGAGCTTTAAGAGCACGAATTGTGTTAGATGTAATACTCGTATGCTTTTAGAAGACGGTTCAGAGACTTTTGTAGATTAGAGTGGAAGAGTAGATGTAATAAGAAGATTGTACAGACCTGGAATTCTGGGGTTAGTATCACAGCTAGACAAGACACATGAAGAAGTACTTGAAAACAAATGTGGAAAGTTACCCAGCACGCCACAAGGATCGGACGGCTGGTGTGTGTACAATGCTGTGCAAGCCACTAATGTTGCGATGGGATGGTAGACCCTGAAACGTTTCGAACTCGCGTGCAGTAGGTTTTTCTTCATACTCAGTTTGCCCTACTCTCTGAAAAAGCACGTGTAGATCCAGACAGCAAGGATTCAGGATAGAAAAACTTTAGGATATTGGTTGTGGAATTCAGGGAAGGATGAACTTCTAGGCCTTGGGCCTGCTTGTAGTGAGAAGGCTCCTCAGATGTGCTCTGCTCCCAGAGGAGGCTTCACTAGAACTGGATTATTCCAGCTCCATCAGACCGAGGCTGGAAGTAGCTCCACCTATTGAGCCACATGACCGAGTCACTGACTACACTTCAGACTCTCACAGTGCAAGGTAATTATAAATCAGACATTTTCACCAGTAGACGGTGCTGGAACAAAAACACATTAAAATTAAGTGGATGTAACTGGAAGTGCATATCTAAAGCTCACAAATGAAAGGAAATAAATGTATAGGGGTAGGTAGGGAGTGAGTTGTAGTGTGCGGGAGCTACTCATAGTCCTGGGGTACTTAAAGGGACAGATACAATCTGGATTAAGCCACTATAATATCACTTTTACCACACTGGTAATTGATGTGAAAAAAATGAGAACAATTCATGAATTTGCTGTTTTTGGTTCACCATCTCACTCAGAAATTGTAAAATAAAGTGATCAAAAAATGTAATGTAATCCAATATCTCTCTTTCTTCTCTACGACTGGATAAGACCATATTCGCTCTTTTTCATAACCCTGCATTTAAGTATTTCAAATACAAACATCAACACATCCTGCAAAAAAACAAGCTCTCAAGCAGGTCTTTTTTTTCAGAAAAAAAAAAAAATTATATGGGAATGCAAAAGTAAATACATATTTGTAAAAATGTTTTAGTGTCCAAAAATAGGAAAATATAAAAGACTATATGACGCTGGAATTACTGTAAATGCACTGCCTGTAACATTAAAGTTTTACCATATGGTGAACAGCGTAAAATGGTAAAAAATAATAAAGACAATTCCTGAATTGCTATATGTTTGTTCACTCTGTCTCCCAAAATTCTGAATAAAATGCAATTAAAAAATTTTATACACACACAACTTGTTTGTGGGTTAGACCTCACTGGGCTGTATGGTCTGTAGATGGGAGAAAAGGAGAGAGGAGGGTGCAGATCTAAGTGCAGTATTAGGCTACGTTCACACATTGTGCACTTTTGAGCGTTTCTTTGCACGCGCTTTTTAAAAATGCGCAATGTGCCTCGTGTCTGCCGGCAAAGTAAATGGGAAATTCACTTTGCCGTATAGTCACAGCGTAAAATTACGCTGCGCTTTTATGTGAGAAAGCGCGGGTGTAAAAAGAATTGACATGTCCATTGTTTACCCGGCAGCGCCGGCGCTTTCTCCCATAGGGGCCAGCGCTGCGGGATCTGATGTCACAGAGGGGGAGGAAAAATCCTGTTCCTCCTCCCCTCTGTGACATGTGTAACTGCCCCATTTGGGTTTCGCAATGTAGTAATATACAATTCGAAACCCAAATTAAAGTTAAGGAAATGTGTTAAAAATAATAAAAATTATATACTTACCCGTCCGAAGCTGTTACGGTTACCGGGAGCCGAGACAACAGCAAGTTACGAGCTGGCAGGACCTTGCATGATGTCACCAAGCACTGTGATTGGCAGCTCACGTTCATGTGATACGTGGCCTCATACGACGCACATATTACATGACCGAGAGCGGCCAATCACAGTGCACGATGACATCACGCAAGGTCCTTGCAGGTCGATACTTGTGGTTGTGCCAGCTCCTGGCTCCCCGAAGAGCAGAACTACAAGCTGGGGGGAAAGGGGGACCAAAATTCCCGTTACCATCTGAAGAAGGCTGGCTACCAGATGCCAAAAGGCTGCCACCTTCGGGCAAGACCACCAGATGTGGGGCATATCACCCCTCCCTCCACACTGTTTCCAACACAACGGGGAGAGCTCTTTATTAAACTTAGCCAGCTTTGTCGGAGTAAAGTACCCTCTCAGATGGATCTTTTTGAGATTTTCCAAATGGTTAACTCACCTAGTGGAGGTCTGAAGCCACTTACCCGCCTCTTCCCATTCTTTCTGTGTAGACAAGAAATCCAGATCACTCTCCCATTTGATCATGTATGCTGGCTTTGAAGGGGAACTCTTAAGCAACAAACCTCCGTAAATCTTAGGCTGCTTTCACACAGCATTTTTCTGTGATCCGTGGCTGTCCGTTGTAAAACGGACAGCCACGGATCCGATCTGGCCCCCATGTTAGTCTATGGGCACGGATCACATCGGATTTGGCCTTATTGGCATCCGATTTTTGTCGGATCCGATTCTGGCCGATTTTTTGCTGTGCCCAAAATCGCAGCCTGCTGCGATTTTTGGCACAGCGGGTCAAATCGTACCGAATTGGATCCGACCTGATCCGTGCCAAATAACATGGAGGCCTATGGAGCGCAGGTCCGAGGAAACAGCTGATCGCTCCTCAGACCCCATTTTAGTGTACTGAGCACTGTACACTAAAATCGCTCGGTGCAATCTAATTTCACTTCTGCAATGTATATTCATACATTGCAGAAGTGACATCTAGTGAAAATAACGGGTTAAAACTAAAAAAAACTTTATTCTCACCTGTCCCGCGATCCAGCGATGCCTCCAGCGCTCAATGCTTCTAGGACCTGGCGTGACGTCACAGTGCAGTCACATGACTGGCGAAAGAGGGGTCAAAGAGGGGACAAAGAGGGGGACAAAGAGGGGACAAAGATGGGGATAAAGAGGGGGCGAAAGAGGGTACAAAGAGGGGGCGAAAGAGGGGAGACAGAGGGGACAAAGAGGGAGCAGAGAGAGGAGGGGAGAAAGGTGACAGGAGGGAGAGAGGAGGAGGAGCAGGGAGAGGAGGAGAGAGGATCCAAACTGATGCTGCAAAATATCGGAATCGGATGCCTATTTGGCATCCAATTGCAGACATCAGTTTGAATCAATTGCTGTCCGAGGAGTCCTACAAAAAGTCTGATTCCCTGAGACAGCACAAAAACGCTGTGTGAAAGCAGCCTTAGACAATCCCTTAGTGATCTTCGAGTCTGACAACAAAAATTTCGTTATAGGGGAGAGGTTTGTGTGCTCCTCACTAGTTATGTGGATCTTAGATTTCAGACAATGCCTGATCTGGAAGTACTGCAGGAAGACGCCTTTGAGTAAGGGAAATGTCATAGTTAGGGCCTTTTCACATCAGCGGTAAGCGCTGATCGTGGCAGTTGCGGTGAAAAAAACGCATCTGCTGCGGTTACCGCATAACGGCCGCACTTGTGGTTCACTTGCGGCAAGCCCCATGCAATGTCTATGGAGCTTGCGGTAAGTGTGCGGCAGGTGCGGCAAATGCGGTTTCGGCACTTGCAGCAGATGCGGGCGCAAAAAAAACGCGGCTGACTGTGGCAAGTGCCGAAACCGCAACTATACCGCACTTGCCGCACCTGCCGCAAGCCCCATAGACATTGCATAGTCCATCCATCTGGAGACTGTTTCCAATGATTAAGCATCGTACGTGCAGGATCCAGACCACACACCCTCCGTGTTGGACCCAGGGACTCCGTGGCCAAAAGCCCTCGCAGAGAGCCCCCGCCAAAGATTCACCTTCAATCTATATCCATCTCAATTCCTCAGGAGCATGCCACCACCTCATTGCCTCCTCCAAGATGACCGCCCTGTGGTAAGCCCTAAGGTCAGGGATTCCCATTCCACCTCCTCTCAGGCCAAGAAACATCACTTGTTTAGCCACTCTAGATTTTTTACCAGCCCAGATCTAATTAGTAACTAAGTTTTGAAGTTTTATCATTAGCTTGTTAGGGAAGGAGATAGGCAGGCACCTAAAGCAATATAGGATTTTCGGGAGATTCAGCAACTTGAATGCCTGTGCTCTGGTAATCCAGGAGAGATCCCACAAAGGATACGTTTCTATGCAGCCCCTCAAGATGGCCGCCAGAGACTCCAAATTCTTCGCTGCTATTGAGTCCGACAAACAAAGCATGACTCCCAAATAAGAGATCCCCTCCAGACACCATTTGAAAGGGAACTGCAAGGCCAACCTAGCAGACATCAAAGGAGGGACATGGATAGGAAAAATGAGCGACTTAGACGCATTTAATTTATAATAAGAGACCCGGGCAAACGATGAGAGGGTCTGCATTACAGCTGGTAATGAGATGTAAGGATTGGTACAGGAAATAATAATGTCATCTGCATAAAGACCAATTACATGCTCTCTCCTCCCGACCCAGATCCCTGAGATCAAGGGGTTAGTGCGGACCGCCATAGCCAAAGGCTCCACCACCAATGCGAAAATCACCGGCGATAGCGGACAGCCCTGGCACGTGCCATTCGTGATGGAGAAGTGACCAGACCTGAATCCTGAGGAGAGGACTCTAGCATTGGGGTGAGTATAAAGGCTGAGAACTGCAGAGGCAATAGGGCCTACAATGCCAGAACTCCTCAACACTTCCTTAAGGTATCCCCAGTGCACCCTGTCGAAGCTTTTTCTGCGTCCAATGACAGGAATACACTGGGGACCGCTCTGTCCTCAGCCACCCCAATAAGGTCCAACATTCTCCAGGATCCATCCTTTGCCTGTCTTACCACCACAAATCCCACCTGATCTGGGTCAACTAGAGACGGGAGGACCTCGGCCAGATGGTTCGCCAAGATTTTAGAGTAGATCTTTAAGTCACAATTTAGAAGAGAAATAGGGCGATGATTGTTAGGTAAATCTGGCCTTTTACCTGGCTTGGGAATAGTAGTTATTGTGGCTTCTAAAGTGGCGGCAGGTATCGTGCCCGTACTCTGCCATAGGTTAAAAAGTCTAAGAAGATAAGCCGTAGGATGACGTGAAAAGGACTTATAATATTTGTTGGGGAAACCATCCGGCCCAGGAGCCGGCCGGTTTTTTGTTGAGGTAATAACTTTCGTGATCTCAGCCAGAGAAAAAGGGGAATTCAAGGACCCCAATTGTTCTTCGGAAACTACAGGGAGGTTCAAGTCCGCCAAGAAGGTGTCAATGGACTATGAGGTCGGTTGAGGGGTACACTCATTATTTTTCAAATTATACAGCTCAGCGTAGTATTGAACGAAAATTTCCACTATTTCCCTTGGATGCCTCACTCGTCTATCACTGCGCTAGCTGTACGTTTTTTGATTCGCCTGGCCAAAATGGCCCCGCTCTGTCCCCAGCAGCGTAATGTTTTATTTTAAGGCGACGAAGGCCTTTCGCACGAAGCTGATGACAGACCAATGTTATTTGAGATAGCAGATGCGACGTCGGGTCCCGTTTATTTTACGTTTCCAGACAGTGAAGTCGCGATATCAAGTCGGACCTCAATTGGTCTCTCGCTCTTTTTATTTGAGAGGCCTTCTGAATAAAGAGACCTCTCAAAACCGCTTTATGGGACGCCCATAACGTGTCATCCGACACCTCACCATTGTCATTTATGTCAAAGAAAGAGGCTAGGTTCTGTTCCACCATATGTAGAACCTCCTTATGAGAGAGAAGACCAACATTCAACCTTCAAGAGCGGTCGGAGCGTGGATCAGCTCCCAATCTGATCTCCAACGACGCCGGCGCATGGTCCGACCAGGTTATCAACCCCAAGTCCGCAGAAGCACAGGACGCAATCTTATCTCTGTCTACCAGAAAGAAGTCTATTCTGGAGTACGTCCTGTGTCTATGGGAGTAGAAGGAAAAATCCCTCTCTGTAGAATGCAAATAACGCCAGACATCGTGGAGATGAAGCTCTCTACACCAGGGCCCCAGCTCTCTTCCCCTCTGACCCCTCGCACAAGAACTATCCATTTGTCTATTCATGACCATATTAAAGTCACCACATATGACTGTCATACCCTGTGCCACCTTTCTCAGCTGTCTAAAAAAAGACTTCAAGAAACGTAGCTGGGCATCATTGGGTGCATACAGATTACCAGTCGTTATGGTCTTACCAGTGATGGAGCAAATCAAAATGAGAAACCTCCCAGCCGGGTTAATCAGCTGGAACTGGACAGAATTTTTTACCATAATGCAAACGCCAGCCTTTTTTGCTGTATGGTTGGCAAAGAAAATATTGGTGAAAGATTTGTGCCGAAGTCTACCATTATCCCCTTCCAGGAGATGTGTCTCCTGGATACAGAAGATGTCAGCTTTAGATTGACACACCTCCTTCCACAGAAACGAACGTTTGGCTGGAGAGTTCAGTCCTTTTACATTTAGTGTGACTAATTTAAGATTCATATCTGTTAAACTACAACTTTCGACACCGCAGGCACCAAAGATTTAAGAAAAACGGGAAGGGGGCATAAACAAGAGGTAAGGGACAAGACTACTAAACAAACAAAGGAAGGAGACAATGAGGAAGGTGATCGGGAGGTTACGAACAATAAATACCACAAATATGTAAACCCAAAATTAACTCAGTACAATAACCGAGCTTCTGGAGGGCAGGTTCACCTAATCTCTCCTCCGTATAAATACAGAAGAGGAGGCCGAGTATACTTCCACCAAAAGGAATCAGCCCGACTGTGAACCTCGTGACCAAAAAATAGATCGAATAAGGCCACTACAAATTGCAGGAGTATCAGCAGAAAACAGAACCTCATCAGTCAAGTGCGGGGGGAACGTCTGATCCCATTCTCTATAACAGAGGACTCTCTGGAGTCTCCTCCAGGTTTGGAGACTGGTGATGAGGTCTTGCTAGGTGGCGCTAGATTCCAGGCTCTCAATGCCTTTCCAAGTTGAGTAGGAGAGGAGAAGGACTGTCGGGACCCTTTATAGCGAAAGTTCACCTTGACTGGGGAACCCCAATTGTATGGGATCCCTTTATCCCTTAAAACTTGACAGTAAGGGGCAAAATCACACCTCCGTGCCAGAGTTCCGGGTGACAAGTCGGGGACAACCTTCCAGTCTCTGAACGGAGCATCAATATGAGGACTACGTCTCAATGCTTGAAGGATCAAGTCTTTGTCCCTAGGATACACAAAGAAAATGAGGGTGTCTCTAGGAAGGTCCTTGTGTATGTGCGCAGGCTTAGGGAGCCTGTATTGTATGCCTTGTCAATAGAGAAATCAGAGGAGGGAACCTCCGGGAGGATGGTCTGGAGAAAGGTGGTGATTGTGCCTCGGATATCCTTATAATCTATAGATTCCTCCATTCCTCTTATTTTTATGTTCCCTATGTTTAGCTTATCCTTCAAGTCCCATGATATGGTATGCACACTGTGAATCTCTGTATCCAAGACCTGAAAATCATCAGCTAGCTGGTTGTGTGCTGTAGCAAATTCTGCCACTTTACTCTCCAGGTGGCTCGTCCTCTCCCCTTTAGTCACCATATCTTCTCTCAGCTCTCTGATCAGACCCCTTATGTCTGCCTGTAATATCTTGTGCATAGATTCAAACAAGGAGCGCATATAGTGCTGTGTGACATGGCCCATTTCCTCATCTCTCTCAGCACACTCTGTGGGGCTGCGGGAAGCACGAGGAGAATGTGCTGGGGAAGCTGCAGCCGGCGCCATTTTGGAGCTGTGCGCGGGCTGCTTCTCAAAGGGGAAGAAATCAATCACCTTTTGTGAAGCTTCCCTGCAGCGGGAAGAGGCACGAGGCATCCCAGGGGGCTCCATGAGTCCTCACTCAGCTGTGTGTAAAACGAGTAGTCCCATAAGTGCTAGTAAATGCCAGTATGAGGGCTCTGTCTCCGGAGCTCCTGCTTCAAGCGTCCTGCTCCATTAGCTGCAGGACACTCCCCCAAGAAGCTGAAATTAAAACACCACAAGCAGTGAGTGCCGTCTCATAATTTCTTTAATTTAGATTAATAATCAAATGAGGGCTGGCAGACTTGTGGGGAGGAGGAACAAGGATTCTTCCTCCCCTCTGTGTCATCACTTCTTGCCCGGGCCCGTAAAAGCCATGCTGTGTGAAAGCACTGCTTCTTTTTATGCGCTTTTTTGCGCGGGAGCAAAACGCTGCTAAAACTGCCCACGTAAAAAAAAACAAAAAAAAACGCTATGTGTGAACATAGCCTTAGAGCTTTACAAAGGATAAAAAGAGAGATCTCGCTCATCTTATAGGTGTCTTGCTGTTTTACGTATCAGCCCCCTCCTCGGTGGCTTACTTGGGCTTAGAATTGTCTGGCTTGCAGCTACATGACTGGATGATCAGACCACCCGGTTGATAGGTCTGTCAGGAAAAGTCATGGAAGGAAAACATCCAGTGTAGCTTCCCTCAGGTATAACCAAATACCCCACAGAGTACCCAAACCACAGATGATGTCAACATGTACAGCATTGCTGCAGAATGGGAACCTAATAAAATGGGTTCTCTGGGACTGATGACCTATCTGCTATATATTAAATTTTATCAATATTAGTCTTATATCAGCCCCACACTCAGAAAACCCAGTGATCAGCTAAAAACTGCTCCAGCAGCGGCCAGATCGAAACAATGTACGTGGGGATCACAGCAACCCTGTATATTACTTAGTAACCACCGCCAAGCACTGCGCTTTATCTCCAATTAAAGTTAAGATACTGCAGAAGTTGGCAGCAGCCACCAATGTATGATGCTGGTATATTCACCACTTAGTTTGGGTCACTGCTGGATCACCTTTCAGCTGATTGGTGGGTGTGTCGGACCCTCACAACCTCATATTGGCGTATGTCAATGATTGACAAGTTTTGGACAACCCATTTAACATGCACTGTAATTTCTGGAAAACGCCGTCGGGTTTAACGTAAGCAGTCTCTTCTGAGTTCTGCCGTGTGCCCTTACATCAGTGTATGACCATATATAGGGTATTGCCACACATTGGAGAAATAGCATAATAATTTACTAGATATTTTTTTTCTTATTAACCAGTACAAAATGGAAACATTTAGAGCTGAACCTACTTATTAGTGTAACAAATTTAGTTTTTCCCAATCACACAGGTAAAGAAATTGGTGGAACATCTGTGGGGTGAAAATGTTTATAACACCCCTTGATCAATTTCCTGGGGAGTTTAGCTTCTCAAATGCCATCAATTTTGAGGGATTTGTAGCATTCTGGCACTTAGAGAGCTTTGTAAGTGGTGTACATGTGGAGCCCACTGGGACGGGGTACTTGGTGCCGGACCGAGGTACTGCTTGGGAATGTCACGGCGGTCCTGGTCCGGACCGTGTCCCGGGCACACACAATAAAATGGGGGGTTATTGACAGGGGATTTGTCACTCGTGATGCCACCCACTATATGCGGCCAGTAATGGGGCCGCCGCTGCTGCAGAACCTCCGGGGATGATGGGATAGTAGCTTGCATAGAATAGTTCCTGTGGGCAGAACTGGGTTCCCCGGGGCAGTTGTAGTAGTAGTTAAAGTCTGTGAGAATAGTTATTGATGCTGCAGGAGAGTAGGGGTAGCAGTAGAGATGATGAGAGTAGAGGTAATTGCAGTATATGAGGGCAAGTGGGGCTTCAGTATAAGGATCACGTACACTCACGGTTTCTGTTGTTTTCCACGTCTTTACTTGCAGATGGTATATCACAATATTGTCCACGGAGTCTGTACCAGGTTGCTCCCACCCTGACCGGGTCCTTGGCTTCCTACTTAAGCGCTGTGTGTGGCCCTGCTGCTGCTTGTAGCTGTACTGCTGGCCCTGTCTCTGCTCACGGGTACCAATATGCTGGGCAACTTGAGTCCTCTGTGTCACTGACCCCTCCGTGTTGCTTTGCTATGGTGCTGTGAAGATGGTGGACCTTCACTATGCCGGTGTTTACTGTCCTGTCTGTCTCAGGCACAGCCTCGGATCCGGTATCCGTCTTAAGCGCCTCCCCGGGGTCATGTTTTTGGGGTAACTCTTTATCCCGGGTATGTTCCTCTGTCTGTGTGGCCGCGTCATGAAAGGGGGCGGGGCTAAATCGCGTCATGCCGGAGCCTCGCCCCCTTTCATGACGCGGCCACACACTCACAAAGGCAGCAAGCAGAGAAGGGCGTGAATAATTACCAGGCACCAGCAGACAGGCACGCCTATTTGCGGCTTCCAACAGAAACGGAGAACTCACACAGGTCAAACTATTATATCCTTTTCTCTAACTTTACAAAAGCAATTTTTTATGCAAAAGGGATGACTAGAAATGATAAGAGGGGGTGCAGGGACAGGTCTAAAAATAAGGGGGGTCAGTTTCTGGGTTTAGGATCACTTTAAATGTAAATAGTTATGATATGTTATGGTTGATGAAAAATATGTTTCAGTCCCGGAGGACTGTATTTAACTAGGGAGGAATGCGGCACCCCTGCGGGGGATTGCCACAGGATCCACCGGTGCAAGGGGGAATTACACCTTGGTTCGCACAGCACACCACACCTTTCCACCCCAGACCTGAAGAGCGAGCTCTACTGGCTGCCTTAAGCCAGTTCCCCTTTAAAACATCCAGGCCTGAGGGGATGAGTTAGTCAGTCCCAAGAGTCCGAGGAGAGAGCTGGAGGAGGGAGGAGCTGGTCGCAGGAAAGGATCCAGGACCAGGACCAGGGACCACTGACTGCTGTGTTGCACCCTAGGGAAAGGGTCAGAGGCAAGTGGAAAAAGCAGGTAATCAAGAGAGGGAACCAGTTAAGGTCTCCCTATAGTACACCCGGACATCAGAGTCCGATGCTGCCATCATTTACTGCAACAGCAAAAGCCCAGAAGACTCAGGAGGAGTTAATCTCTAAATCAAGCTAAGTAGGAGACGTTAAAACTGACCAAGTACAGGACCAGGGGCCATAGGAGAAACAGGGACCCCGCAGAAGGACCTCAAAGTCAGTTTGGAGCAAAACCCTGGGAGGGAGAAGAAGCGGTGGGTTCGAGCACAGGCAGGGCTCATCCTAAATCACAGAGCACAAAGACAGAGGAAGCCTCATAACTTGCTAAGGTGGAAGTCCCAAGTTGCACCGGGGACCTGGTTATTTCTCTGGACTGTACCTGTTACCCTGTCACCAGTAAAAGCTACCGAAGCAAAAAATTCCTGTGTCTCTGTGTGTCTGTCTAACCGACGCAATTCACCACCTTGTCTGCAAAGATGCAATTACTACTCCCCTCATCCGTCCCCGCTGCCCTGAGGTAAAGCTCCACCTGTGGGGAGCTGTACCACACTCTGCTGCACCCACCATCACCTCAGCGGCCGGCTGCAGCGCTGGTATACCCGTTACCAAGTACCATAAGGTGGCATCACGTTAACAAGCCCCTTATCCCCCACCATTCCCCGCCATTGAGGGTCCAGGGCACGGGACCAGGGATCGACCAGCCGTTATTCCCCATCGAAGCCGCCATCAGCCCCGGTACCCGAGTACCCCCTACCCTGTCGACCACCTCACATGTCTATTTTAATGGGTCCCTACACTCAATCACATCCTGTATTTGGAGTTAAAAACTTCCTTTTGTATGAGTGAGTAGGAACCTGTTAACATCTGGCCTTAGGTGTTATTGTTCTCTGTTAGCAGGTTCCTACTCGCCCATACAAAAGGAGGTTTTGAAATCCTAATAGAGGCTGTGACTGAGCATAGTCATAGACATATGGAGTAAATTTAAACTGAATGAATGGAATGGGTTAAAAAAAAAAGTGGAAATGCACATTTTTTTTTTGCTTTTTCCATGCATTTGGAAATTTTTTTCCCACTTTCCAGTGCATCACATGATAAAAATGAATGTCATTCAAAAGAATAACTCCTTCCATTAAACAAAAGCCCTTATATGGCTATGGGGATGGAAAAATAAAAAAAGTTATGGTTATTGTAAGAAGGGAAGGAAAAATTGAAAGCACAAAAAATGGTAAAGCGCAAGGTTGTGAAGAGTTTAACACTTTTTGTTGACTCCCAGCAAATACGGTATATGGTCATAGCATTTTTGAGCAGAGAAAAAAAACATTTAAGGGGTTTTCCCGTGAATAAAGTTCATTTTAATCAATACATCTTGGAATAATAATAATTTCCACAATTGGATGTGTTTAAAAAAAATGTTCCTGTTCTGAGATAATTTTATAAATGTATTCCTACCATGTACAGTTTAATTTTTACTTCTGACCGTGCACAGAATGCAGACTGATCATACCACATTTCCTGGGCAGGGGAGGAAGGAAAGGGAATATACAGACATTACAGCACAGGATCACAGATTATTCTTTTTATGAGGTAAAACATTTCTTTGCCTGTTTATAAAAAATGTTTTAACTCAAAGAAATAATTATTTGTGATCCCATACTAATATATAATCACCAATAATATGTGTCACAGACTTCCGGCGTTTATGTCGCTATCCCACAATGCATCGCAGCACCATTGTGGGTGTTGTTTGAGACCCCTGTTGTACATGGTAATTAAACCCTCCCAGGGATCACAGGCTGCTTAGTGCAGGAGCTACAGTAGAGATCGGCTTCAACTCGTCATAACAAGGTGAAAAAACACTTTGGGAAGCCCTAAATAAATTACCTGGTGACCTGAGGACACAGTGGTTGCAATGGTGCGTGGCAAGTAAGCAAGAAGGAGATCTCCAAAGAAGGTGACTGCATATTTCTCCAGAGACCCGGCTTCTCACTCCCCAGCCCCGTCTCCCTTGTTTTCTCAATGTGGCTCACACTCAGCAGCCTTAGAAAGGGGAGGGGAGGCTCAGACAGATATTCCCCTTACACAGAAAACAATGGAGGCTTTGCTAAAATCCCTGAGGCAAGAACTCCAAGCTGATCTTAAAAGAATGATAGCTGAGTTTAAGGCAGAAATCAGGGGAGAATTCAAGGATCTGGGAACTAGAACAGACGACCTGGAGCAGAAGCTGGCAAAACTTACTAAATCTCATAATGAACTAATAGATGCTAATGAGGCTTTAGAAAAGGAGGTTTCCCAAATCCACAACAAAACACTGGATTTTGAGGACAGATCCAGAAGGAATAGTATTCGCATTAGAGGGATTGATGTATCTATTCCTGACAAAGATTTGCCAAGTCTCCTGCAAAGCTTCATACACAAAGTGATTCCTTCTGCAGACAACAAGGACTTAATTGTGAATGGAATACACAGGATTCCAAAACCAAAAGGTCTCAACGCAGATTTACCATGAGATGTTATTGCTTGCATTCCTTTCTATACAATAAATGAGACTTTCATGGCTGGTCTCAGGAAAAGGCCGAAACGTCCAGATAACTTGGCCCACCTGAAGGTATTCCCTGACTTGTCGGCAGGTACTCTAGCTCAGAGGAGGGAATATATGCTGTATACTACAGCCCTCAGAGAACAAGGAATAAAGTACCACTGGGGGTTCCCCACGAAACTGAAAGTCTTGAGGGACAATTCCATATTTGTCTGCACATTCCAGAAAAGGCGAGAGATTTATTGCTACAATGGAAGATTCAGCCTATATATCTGAATGACAAAAGAGCTCGTCAGGCACAGAAAAAGAAAAAACTGCATCCAGACTGGTTCATGGCATGATTGATTACTGGATAGCAGTTCTCTGCTTCCTGCTTTCTACTCTTTGTCTGGTGCTTCTATGGTTTTGCTGAAACCAGGCAAAGTTGCCCACGGAGTGTCTTTTTTTTCACTCTCTTTCAAACAATTTTTTTACTTTTTCCCTTTTCTTTACTGTTTGCTTGATTTTGGAACTGTAAGACTTCCTCTTATGATGAAGGAAAAATGTTGGCTTGATAACCCTGCATTTGTTTACACAAGCAAATTTGTTTCCCTGTGCATCCTCCCCCTGTCTGTCCTCCCCATGTTTTTTACTCATTTAGGAGCAATAGTTTCACATAAAGCAGTATATAGTACTAAGAATGCATATTATAAGGTTATATCTATAAATGTCAATGGTTTGAACTCGCCAGGTAAAAGATCCATCTTCTAGAATAATATTTGTAAAGAAACTGCTGATGTAATTTATGTTAAAAAAATGTACTTGTTCGCATAGGACAATGATCGGCTGAAGAACCCTCGATATCCACATCAGTTTTTTGAAAACAACAAGACTAAATGAGCTGGAGAGGCTATTTTTATAAGAGACTATCTTTTACTCTATCCTTTAAATTGTATGACACTACTAGTGATCCAGAGGGGCGTTTGATTTTCCTTGATTGTTCTTTAAACAACACTAGGTACACGATTGTATCTCTATATGGCCCAAATACGCACCAGTTATTATTTATCAGAAAAACACTTAAGAGAATTCAGGTGTTCTCCAAAAGGTTTAATATTGTCTGTGGAAATTTCAACCTCCCCGTATCTGCAGAGTTAGATTGCTCAAACAGACGTACCTCTAGGGGAGATGAAATCACTGGTTTCAGAATATAACTTGCATGACATCTGGAGATATGTCCACAGCTCTGAGAGAGATTACTCCCATTTCTCCCATAGATTTAATTCCTATAGCAGGATAGACTACATTTTTGTGGATGATAGAACTCTAGGTTGTGCGCTTGAGGCAACGATAGGGGTGATCTCGTGGTCTGACCATGCTCCTGTCTCACTCACCATATCTGATAGGGACTCTTCGGTCAAAGCTAATGGTGGCGTTTAGATGATTTTTTACTGACCAACACACAAAACATTGAATTAATAGAGACCAAGTTAAAATGGTTCTTTAACATTAATGATAATAACTCCACCTCAGACAAAGTGGTTTGTCAGCTCACAAGGCATACAAGAGAGGTATTTTTATTAAGATGGCAGCATTAGAAAAGAAAAGAAGAGAGGCGGCAGTGTCTTACCTATTTACTCAAATTAACAATCTGGAACAAAGCAACAAGAAAAACCCCACCCCACCCCACAGTTGTCCCAAAAAATAATGGAACATAGAATGAAGCTGCGTGCTCTACTTTCATTCCAGTACGAAAAAGCACTTAAAATGTCCAAAACAAAATATTATGCAATGGGAGACAGAGCAGAGAAGATTTTAGCTAGGAGAATCAAAAAAAGGGAGATAAGAAATAGGATTGCATACTTGAATAAACCTGATGGGACTAAAGTACTAAATCCGATCGACACAGCTAAAGAATTTAGGTGATTTTATTTTTCACTGTACGACATAAAAGAGGATCCTAATACAGTTCAGCCTAATCCACAAGAAACTGGTAACTTCCTAGATTTGTCCCATCTTTTCAAGATTCCCAAAACATGCTTTTATCAGTACCTCCAAATTCGTCATTTTTTCCAGTCATGCACATTTCCAGCTTGGTGGAGCCTTGACCCATTAGACATGATGCAGAAATGCTTAAAAGTAAAATACCCCAATGAACATGGGTTGTCTCTATTCTATAGGACTCTTAACTCACCAGCAGAGTTGGTGAAACTCCCTTATATGAATGTCTGAGAGGAGGCAGTCTCTTTCTCATCCACCCACGAACATTGGTGGACTGCGGCCACATTTACTCAATGACACTCCTCCTGCATTAATCATCTAGAAGAACTAAAGAAAATACATACGCATTGGTATCTGACCCTGTACAAAATTTCCAAATTTAACAAATCATATTCCCCATTATGCTGGAAGGGATGTGGTAAAAAAGGGATCTGGGTCATGTGTGGTGATGGTGCCCCAATATTGGAGAATTCTGGAATCGAGTGGCAGACTTAATCAGGACCTTAATAAGTTTCTTTTTAACTCTAGAGGGACCCTTGGCAGTCTTAAATATTGGGTTGGACCTTCTTCCCTCAAACTTAGTTCCAGTGATAACCCATGTTTTGATAGCGGCCCGTCAGAGCTTGACAAGGCACTGGAGGTAAGCTTCTACACCCACACAGGAGGGACTCATTGGAAAGATAAATTCTCATTATCTACATGAACGCTGTTTGGTTCACTTGATAAAGCAAAAAAACAAGTCAGTCACCAGTGGGAGATCTGGGAGACTTCTGGATTGGCGACATCTCACACTGAGGATGGTTGCTATATTTCCTGGTTGATTCTAAATTGGTATACAAAAATATTCAACACAAAGCTCTTAAACCTTATTCTCCACCCCCCCCCCCACTATCCATTAATTTACCTCTTGCGTCCAATCATAACAGCCCTTTTCCTTCTGTGTGGTCCTTTCTTTCCCTTCCCTCTCCTATAATATCCAGTTTGGACATGACTGTTATAATGATATAACTGTGTAAATAAGTTATACATATTAAGTGCTTTATTTGAATAAAAAACCTAGGGTTTAAAGAAAAATTAAATAAACCCTCCCAAAATGACGTTGTGGAATTGCACTTTTTTTGCAATTTCACCACACTTGGAATTTTTCTCCCGATGTCCATTGAATCAGAAGATAAAATGAATAGAGCGATTCAAAAGTATAACTCCTGCCACAAAAATCAAGCCCTCGTGTGGCTATGCAGCGGTTGAAATAAAAAAAAAAGTTATCGCTCTGAAAAGCAGGAGAGTAAAAAACAAAAGCTCAAAAAATGGATAATCGCAAGGTTGGGAAGTGCTTAAAAACACGGAATTTCAGATTTTGCATGTTTACACTTAAGTAATATCCCATGACTGCTTTGCAGAACTAAGATATTATGTACACACCTCTGGTCAGTATTTGCTAAGGCATGTTTTATTTGCTTCTGTGTTTACAACAGACTCTAATTGTGCTGCTATCATTCACAGGAAAGCCCCAAGGATAACCAAGCACGCAGAACAGCTTTAACTCTGATGATGGAAAAAACAAATTGTTCAAAATAAAGAACCTTATAAACTGACGACATGAGAGCATCTTAAATTGTCTAAGGTTTGGAGACTAAATCAAAAGCCATAAAGAATAGGTTATCAATATCAGACCAGAGGGGGTCCGACACCCCTCCAATCAGCTTTTATCAACTCTGGTGTAGCCGGAAGTAGACACTATGCACAAAGCTGTAAGGTGGAGCTCCTGTTGATGTGTAGTGGCCGCTGCAGACCAGTTTTTAAATTGAAAAGTATTCACAGCAGCTGGAACACATTGACTGGAGGTGCGCAGACTTGGTTTTACAAACACTATCAGACAATATACATCTATGAATATTGGAATATCCCTTTAATAGTTTGGTGTGCAAGCATACAAATTCCTGAGTAGAAATTGCTTTATTATCCATTTTCAATCAATAATGCCAGGGTGCCGTGTGTTAAACCCCCAATGATATCAATGCCCTATCAGTATACCAATAAGCCAATAAATCCAGAGTAGAGATGAGTGAACCTTTTGAAGTTTGGATTTGGTTTGGTTCGCCGAACGGACATATGTTCGCCAAACAGTTCACTGAACTTTTAAACCCTATTCAAATCAATGGGAATCAAAATCAAGGGCATATAAAACCGCTTCAAAGGGGCCCAAAAGCTGCAAACTACAGCTCAAACCATTTTACAGTGGAGCCCCGCTGTTTTGGCACAGACATTATCTTCCTACAATATTACTTAGCAAGCTTCAGCTCCGCTGTCCCCATGCTTCTGGCCCGCTCATGAACCTCAGACATTATCATGACTTCACTGAGGTTGTCTCAGGTGACACAGTGGGTATCACGCAGCAGGGAATCCCGTTGTGTGACCTGAGATAACCACAATGGCATTAGTGCTCGTAACACTAGTAGTCTCATGAGAGCCGAGATATCGCACGAGACAGAACGGATATATCTTGCCAGTATAGTGATATAGTGCGCGTTAGGAGCGGTGATGTCAAGGAGTGCAGCACAGTTCAAACTTGCAGGGTTGCCCCTGTGTGACTCCTTGAGTCTGAAGTGCAGTAATGTTTGTGATGGCACTTCTTGTCATTCTCTCACCAATGCCTATGTGCCTGCTCTCACAGCATACAGGAGATGCTTTCTGTGATCGTGTCCCCACCATATTGTTGTAAGGCCCCATGTCCACAGTGTGTTGTTTGATGCTTCTTTTAAAGCAAATTTTGAGAATCTGCATCAAAATCTGCATGCCTATTCTGAAGCCAGCAAAGTCTATGAGAATTCAGAAGTGGTGCGCCAACATGTTATTTTTCCCTTTTTCCAGATTTTGGGGCAGAAACAGTGTGTTTTAAGTCATATTCCTGCTGGAAGACAAATGACCTCTGAGCGAGACCCAGCTTTCTCACACTGGGCCCTACATTATGCTGCAAAATTTGTTGGTAGTCTTCAGACTTCATAATGCCATGCACACGGTCAAGCAGTCCAGTGCCAGAGGCAGCAAAGCAACCCCAAAACATCAGGGAACCTCCACCATGTTTGCCTGTAGGGACCGTGTTCTTTTCTTTGAATGTCTCTTTTTTTCTCCTGTAAACTCTATGTTGATGCCTTTGCCCAAAAAGCTCTACTTTTGTCTTATCTGACCAGAGAACATTCTTCCAAAACGTTGTAGGCTTTCTCAGGTAAGTTTTGGCAAACTCCAGCCTGGCTTTTTTATGTCTCGGGGTAAGAAGTGGGGTCTTCCTGGGTATCCTACCATACAGTCCCTTTTCATTCAGACGCCGACGGATAGTACGGGTTGACACTGTTGTACCCTCGGACTGCAGGGTAGCTTGAACTTGTTTGGATGTTAGTCGAGGTTCTTCATCCACCATCCGCACAATCTTGCGTTGAAATCTCTCGTCAATTTTTCTTTTCCGTCCACATCTAGGGAGATTAGCCACAGTGCCATGGGCTTTAAACTTCTTGATGACACTGCACACTGTAGACACAGGAATATTCAGGTCTTTGGAGATGGACTTGTAGCCTTGAGATTGTTCATGCTTCCTCACAATTTGGTTTCTCAAATCCTCAGACAGTTCTTTGGTCTTCTTTCTTTTCTCCATGCTCAATGTGGTACACACAAGGACACAGTACAGAGGTTGAGTCAACTTTAATCCATGTCACCTGGCAGCAAGTGTGATTTAGCTGTTGCCAACACCTGTTAGGAGGCACAGGTAAGTTACAGGTGCTGTTAATTACACAAATTAGAGAAGCATCACATGACTTTTCTAACAGTGACAATACTTTTGTCCACCCCCTTTTTTATGTCTGGTGTGAAATTATATCCAATTTGGCTGTAGGACAATTCTTTTTGTCTTTTTTTCATTGGAGACAAATTAAATGAAGATAATAATACCAAAGAATGTGTGATTGCAATCATTTTCTGGAAGAAACTGAGTATTATCTGACAGAATTGCAGGGGTGTCAATACGTTTGGCCACAACCGTATATATACATATATTCATATATATATATATATAACACAAAAGTCCAACAGGGATCAGCAGACTCTTACAATGTTGACAAGTCCATGAAGGGCAAAGTCCATTAGGGGTTTTGAGTTGTACCCCAAAATAATCCAGCAGGGGAAGCCAAAATGGTGCAAGACTTGGGAAGGGGAAGAATAACATTTGCAAAAAAACAGGCCTCCTTCAAGGAAGGACTGAAAACTTAAAAAAGTCCTTCTCTGGACAAAATGCCAACAAAAGGATTGGTCAGGAACCAAACAAGCTTTTTTTTTATTTAGAAAAGTCCATTGTATACAGCGTTAATACTGACTGCTAGCATTTTCAGCACTACCCAGTCTCATGATCACCGTTGGTCATGGTATTCCTCCACCAGACAGTGTTGAGGGGGTCGCAGGGGCTACTCCTGCAGGAGCATTCTCCGCCACCACTTGCCCCACAGCACACTCAATTATGGCCACTGCTGGGGAAAATGATGGAGAAACTAGGGGACGACCACCCCTTTAGGAGAGACAGAAGCAACTTGTGGAACACCAAAAGGCCCTCTGGGTTTGGGTGCAGTTGGCTGGCTAACCAAGAGAGGCCTGGCCTCCACCCGGTGCAACATTCTCTTCTGGTTCCTCCTGCCACGTCTCAAATTCATCGGCAGTGATAACCTGACTTGCGCCAACTGTAAACCATCCCTTGCTGCCCATCACCTTTATGAAGGTGACCTGCTCCCTGACAAAGATGGTTACATAGTCTTTTGAGAAGATGGTCACATAACAGAGTGGACTGTTTAACGTAGCACCGATGCCCAGTCCCTTGTTGCACTAAGAAGCCAAACCCATTCTGCTGAAAAAAATGCCACGACCTTGCCTCTGGTACACTGGTGGTGGAAGTAATGGGCCTTAAGCCCATGCAATCACTCCTCGGCGCTGTTATCTACAAACTGAATCTCCTCAGTGTTAGACACAGGATGGGGTTGTTCATGCCATGCTGGATAGTTGCTTGGAAGGGGTAGGGGTTCCCACATGGAGTTCTCCAAGTCGAAGGCCTCTGGTGGCGTGATACCCATGGATGGGAAACAGGGCCCTCTGCCTCTTCTACTTTTACCTCTTCCTTGTCCTCATGCTCCTGGTGGAATTCGTCATCCAGTTGCTGCGGCAGCGGCTGCAGGTGGAATGCAACCAGGCATGCTGCAAAATCCTCCGCAGTGTGACTTGTGACTTCTGGTGCTCCTGGTCCTGAATGGCATAGGGAAAAGGTCACCTCCTGACTATGAGCTCAGGTACACCTCTGGCATTGGCACCCAGCACTGTATCCGCACCTCGCTGCAGATGGGGCCCAATGTGGGTTGTGCAGTAGAGCTCCATTTCACATATGTGTTCATCTTTTCTGAATGCCCCTACAGCTTTGGTGCTGCTGAAGCACCCTTTGCCCCTAGGGTGGTAATGATGATGACATCCTCCAGATCAGGCAGGCCTTGCAGGGGATCCATCGCCAAACTGCGTACTGCAGGCATGTGGTAGCAACAAGCTGACTAGCTGTGTTGTACTGCACTTCTAAGATGGTGCTGAAATGCTGAGCTCTGCGGTGACACCTGTTTGCTTTGCCTAGGGGCCCGGCTCTTCCAGTCCCAGAAAATGATCAGACTGTGAAAATATTGTGAGAACTGACAGCAAGAGGAAAGGAAATGTTAAGTTATTAGTTAAAAATTAACAAACTTTTTTTATAATGTAATGTTGCCATCTAGTGTTTAATGTTCAGAATTTTTTTTTAACTTTCACCCAATTTTTCTTGTTGAACTGGACACACAATGTTAAAGTGGCTGCAGAGTGGGAAAAAAAATTATATATTTTTTTTTTTTATTTTGCCTCTATTGCAGAAATATTTGAAGCCAAATATTGGAAGGACAGAAGGACCTGTGATTATCATCAGGGTCACATGGCCTGTAGATATATTAGACAGCATGGAATTATGAAAATATTAACTGGAGTTAATAGTACCACACAGTTCTGTGTTGTGTAATATATGTTCTGTGTTTATTTTGGCTGCACACTCCAGTTGGCAGGACCTGTGCGCTCTTGTCTTGTGACACTGATGAGATCATCACGTTCCTCTGTACTTCTATGTTGCTACCCACATATGATTTGTTAATGTCTCACAGGAGGGAGAAGTACATGCCCCTTGTGACAACTATCTGACACCTAGGTAAATTGAGAAGACACTCACCATACTTAATGTAGACACACCACTCTGGATCCATGTCTCAGACAGATGCCTGTCAGCTGGGCAAATAAAGTGCTCCAACAAGAAAAAGTTGTGAAGAGGCCACGGAATTGTTCCAAATGTTTGACCTTTATTTAGCACACTTTAAAAGAACATCAATGTAGACTAAGTTGACATGTTTCCACACGATTCCGTGACTTACGGTGGCGTTACACGCTAGGATATCCTGAACGATATCCTTGAAACATCACAGATTTGTGATCGTTAAAAAGATATCGTTCGGGCGTCGTTGCGTGTAAACCAATGATATATGATGAAAAAATCGTTCAATCGTTCATCCTAGATTTGAGATCCTGACCTCAAAGCTATCATTCGTCGCAGCTTGAAGAAGCCACATCGTTCAGTGTGACAGCTTTATGAACGATCTCGTTCAAAAATCTCCTATTCCTGCCGCTTTAATTGATCGTTCACTCCTTGTTCTCCAATTTAACTGCTGCGCTGCCAAAATGGATAACGTTAACGATATCCTTGTGTGTGACAACGCATGAACGATAATTCTATATCGTTCGTACGATGTCTGTCACGTGACTTTACTAAGGATATCGTTCAGGATATCCTTGCGTGTAATGCCGCCATTAGTCCTAACAATAAGAAATTACAAGTAAGAAGAATTTAAAAACAAATGACCACTCCTACCGATGATGTCATTATTAGTTACAAATACATCACACGTGGTTAAGGTACTGTCCAGTTATACTCATTAAATTAGCAGGGAAAAGGCTATAATATCAATAGATTTACAAAACATTGAGTGTTAAAAAGTATGTTCATATATGAGGAACATATGCAACAAGATATATAAAATGCAGATATTATTACAATAAAAAATATGCAATCCATTGAAGTGCAGAGAAATATGTTCAAGTATAAGGGAAGAAAGAAAGAATCAAATTTGAATCCTGCAGACTTCCATCTATGTCAAAAGGAATACCACAAGAGAGAGAGAAAGAGGCAGCATATTGATAGAAAACAAAACTTGATAGATATATTATATCACCTAGTAAATAAGCTTTAGGTCACTACTATAATTTAGGCCAAATGGGATTCTGGCATGTAACTTATCAATTCAAATGTCTTAATTTTTAGAAGTCTATAATAAATGAAGGAGACTCAGAGAGGCGCAGATTGTGCCTTATCACTAATGACACAAATAGACAATGGTTGCGATGAGGCTCACTTAAACGCTTAGATAACATCTGCCGCCGAACCTCCACCGCCTCACAGAATGCGGGAAAACAGAAAGTTCAAACAAGAATGGTGTCCACGGTCTGCGCTGCTGCTTCAAAAATTACACTGAATATACCCTGAGGAAGGTGCGAGGGTTGCACCGAAACGCATTGCTTTGTGTGGAGGAATAAAGGAGGAGATGAAGAAAGCAATGTCTTTCAAGTGTAATGTTTGAAGCAGCAGCGCGGACCATGGACACCATTCCTGTTTGAACTCTTAATTTTTAGAAGGATCTTTTGCCAATTGCCACCTCTTCTAGGTTTCTTGATCACTATTCCAAAAAACACAAAGAATCAAGGTCGCCAGCATGAACCTCAGTAAAGTGATTGTCAGCACCAGATGTGCCTGTTCTTTTGCCTTTTCTTACCAGTGCATCTCAATGAATTATAATATCACCAAAAATCAATGTAATATTGCCATGTTTCAGGGAATTTCTGGGAGCCCTGAAACAGGTTGACTAATAAATCAATATTATATTCACCGTTTGATGTCTCGTGGAATACGGCAGCGCAGTTTTTAACTCTTTATCCTTCCTACTTTAATTTTCTGAGACAATGATCTTTGGGTTTTCATTGCCTGTAAGCGATAATCATCATCAATAACAGAAATAAACACTTGAAATAGATCACTCTGTTTGTAATGACTATATAATATATGCATTTCACTTTTTGTATTGAATTACTGAAATAAATTAACTTTTCGATGATATTCTAATTCATTGAGATGCATTAGTATATCTGCAATATGTTCTGGGATTCTTACTTTAAGGCTGGAATCACACTGTCCGTGTGATATGGGAGTCTCTCGGACATCGGATCATTAACCCTGAACAGCCTCCCCATCTCTGGACAGGGAGTGTGGAGCTGTATAGAAATACAAGCAGCTGACATTCCCATCCTGACAGGGAGAGGCCGTTCCCGGTGACTGATCCGAGATTCATCTGACTGCCTCGCATGTCACACGGACAGTGTGATTCCAGCCTAAGGCCTCAGATAGTACACCCAACATATAATAGATTGCAAAGTGTGCATTTTACAACATACTTTTGTGTTCAAAAGTTTACATACCCCGGCATATTTTTTTTCTTTCTTGGCCTTTTTTCAGAGATTATGAATGATAACATAAAAACCTTTTTTCCACTCATGGTTAGTGGTTGGGTGAAGCTATTTATTGTCAAAACTACTGTGTTTTTTTTTTTTTTTTTTTTAAATCATAATGACAACCAAAAACATCCAAATAACTTGATAACATGCACAGAAGGCAGCATCCTCACCTGTGACCTGTTTTCTTGTAATCAGTGTGTGTTCATAAAAGCTTAGTGAGTTTCTGGGATCCAGAGAGACTCTTGCATCTTTCATCCAGCCACTGACAATTCTGGATTGTAAGTCATGGGGAAAGCAGAAGAATTGTCAACGGATCTACGGGATGAGATAGTTGAACTGTATAAAACAGGAAAGGGATCCAAAAAGATATCCAAGGAATTGATAATGCCAGTCAGCAGTGTTCAAACTGTGATTAACAAATGGAAAATTAGAGGTCCTGTAAAAACCAAACCACAATCAGGTAGGCCAACAAAAATATAGGCCACAACTGCCAGGAAAATTATTTTGGATGCAAAGAAAAACCCACAAATAACATCAGCTGAAATATAGGACTCACTGAAAACTAGTGGCTGTTTCAAGATGCACAATAAAGAAGCACTTGAAGAAAAATGGGCTGCATGGTCGAGTCGCCAGAAGAAAGCCATTACTTTACAAATATATGTAAAAAACAACAAGAGGGAAGGCGCTCCTAGGATTGTATCTGGGGGCCGTTTTGACAGGCTAGTTGGGGGGTTTTGAACTAACCTGAGTGGGTTATGCAGCCTGCATAACCCGGTTGTCAGACCTCCGGTGCTCTGCGCGCACCTCGCGCGGAGTTGTAGCTTCCTGGTTGCCAGGAGGACTGGTCACAAGTGGTATCACGTGCCGCTGAAGTCACCGCAGGTTCTTTGGTCTTTGCCAGGTCTTTTTCTCTCTTCCCTACAGGCAATTACAATCTCCAATCCTTCAGTGCTGCACCTCACCGCTCGCCATTCCGGCGTGTAGACAACAAAATAAGGGGTAATTAGCGGTTTAGGAGGGAGCTACAAAAGGATGGAGGAGCACAAATGGTTTTTAATATATCTTACTTTGTGATCACCTGATGAAGGCGGAGTATCTGCTGAAACATGTTGTGATATGCTGGAATAAACAAAGTAAGATATACTAAAAAACCATTTGTGCTCCTCCATCCTTTTGTAGCGCCCTCCTAAACCGCTAATTACCTCCTATTCTATTACTTTACAAATGCCCACAAGTATCTTGCCTACAATATGCCAAACAGCGCAAAGACAATCCTCCAAACTTCTGGAACAAGGTCATTTGGAGTGATGAGACCCAAATCAAAATTTTTGGCCACAACCATAAACATTACATTTGGAGAGATTTCAACAAGGCCTATGATGAAAGGAACACCATTCCTACTGTAAAGCAAAGAGGTAAATCGCAGATGATGTGGGGATGTGTGAGCTACAAAGGCACAGGAAACTTGATCAAAGTTGAAGAAAAGATGAATACAGCACGTTATTAGCAAATATTGGAGGCAAATTTGCACTCATCAGCCCGGAAGATGCGCATGGGACGTACTTGGGTGGTCCAACATGTCAACAATCCAAAACAGAAGGCCAAGTCGCCCTGCCATTGGCTATAGCAGAACAAAGTGAAGGTTCTGAAGTGGCCATCTCAGTCTCCTGACCTTTATATCATTGAGCCACTCTGGGGAGAACTCAAGCGCGCAGTTCATGCAAGAAAGCCCATGAATTTACAGGACCTGGAGGCTTTTTGCCAAGAAGAATGGGCAGCTTTACCATCTGAGAAAATAAAGAGCCTCATCCACAACTACTACAAAAGACTTCAAACTGTCATTGATGTTAGAGGGGGCAATACACGGTATTAAGAAATGAGGTATGTGAACTTTTGATCAGGGACATTTGGATGTTTTTGGTTGGCACTAAGATTTAAAATAGAAAACATAGTAGTTTGACAATAAATGGCTTTACCCAACCACTAACCATGAATGTAAAAAACATTTTTGTATTATCATTCATATTCTCTGAAAAAAGGCCAAGAAAGCAAATAAATCTGCTGGGGTATATAAACTTTTGAGCAACACTGTAAATTACATACGTTGTCTCACAGTTTATGAAGGATTTTATTTGAAAATTTACATTACCTCTAGTGCCAAATTGATGCGTCTTTTCGGCAAAACAGCAAACCTCTTTCAATACACCTGAGGGTCACTTTAAAAAGATGCCGTTTGAGTGGACTAATGCTCTGGCGGTTATGACATTTTTTTACTTTCTGGCTGGTAGATTTATAGTATTTATTTGGATGACATTTTATTTTACTTTCGTTCTCGTGAGGAGCTGAAGCATTTTCACCAAGTTCTTCAACTTCTTTGTGACAATCATTTATTTGCCAAACTGGGGAAATGTCTATTTGTGGTTTAGCAGGTTTATTTTTTGGCTAATTCGGTCTTTGGAGCAGGGTTTCAGATGGATCCTGTTAATGTTCAGGCTGTTCTTGATTGGGGGGAGCCCACTAACCTGAAAGCATTGCAGAATTATTATCAAAAGTTAATTAAAAACTTCTCAGGCATATTATTATTTTTTCTCAACGGTTTTCACAAGCTGATTCTAACTATGATATAGGTGACTGAGACTGTCAGTTATGAGAGATTTTGAGGAGTGAAGACATTGGTTGGAGGTGGCTAGATATAAGGTAACAGTCTTTAACTTACCATAAAAACCTACTGTATGTTGATGTCGGTAAAATGCTTAAACTCTAGACAGGCCTTGTGGACCCTATTTTTTGGAGGGTCAGTTTGATTTCTATGTGACTTAACTCCCTGGATCTAAGAATGTTAAAGCAGATGCTTTGGCACTAGAGATGAGCAAACTTTCCCCGAACATGTTTGCCAATTTCAAATTCGGCACGAATATTGAAGATTTTGTATGGGATCATAAAACTGAGTAATTTCCCGAAAAATCATCGAACAAGACTTTGTTCAGGAAAAAAGTTTGAAATTTAAAGTGGCCCTAAAATTTTACCTGGTTGTTTGGGGACAAAAACACTCTCCAGAAGATCAGTTCGTCAGGAACAACACCTAACCTTACGGTTAGGAGTGTTCCCGCTATCGGGTCTACCAGCTTGTATCAAGCTGTAGATTTTATTGGTACGTTAAATTAATTTTTTTAAGCTTCTTGGAGTTTTGACACCTGCAGGGTGTGAATTTTGAAAACAGTGTCAAATGTGGCAGCAGCAGTGAAGTCCACGAGGCTTACAATGTCTTTAAAACATCTGAGCTTCGTTTCTTTCACATTTTTTATTTTTTTTTATTACTTATTTATTTTTTTATTATTTTTTAACTATTATTTTTCTTTTGGGGGGAGAGCAAACCTTTATTATTACAGAGGGTCAGCAGCGTGCGAGACCATCTCTTCAACATTTATGTGATAGCAATTCATATAAAAATAGTATATGGCCATTATATGCTTCATATGCATGGTCTTATAGGTCTGTTTACACTAATTAAACAACATACTAGATATTGCTTCTTGAACATGTGCAATTACTTTTTCATTCCATAGGTTCACAATACAGATTTTTGTCATGTGCACAAGTTTATTGTATGTATAATTCATATTGAAGTTGTTCTTGCATTGCTGCCCACTAGACCTATTCACCATTCCAGATGAATTGGTGACCTGAATAAACTTATTTGTATTCATCATTATTTCACCTCAAAATATTTCAGGTTTCAATAATCACTCCACCCAACTGTAGCCCAAGTGTTATCTTGTGGCATGGGGAATAGAGATTAGTGATGTTCAATCGAACATGTTTGCCAATTTCAAATTTGACCTGTTTTGGGCTATGTTCGAGTCGTTCGACAAATGCGAACCATTTGCTAAAAATTTGGTGATTCAAAGTTATGTTCAATAACTGTTCGTTGACCAAAAGCGCTACTGACTTTTCACAGTAATGCTTTTGTTAAACGTTATAAGTTTTAGCGTCTAGGAATAGTGGGCGGGAGGGGGGAGCTGGGGAGAGGTCTGGGGTCAAATAATGCAGATCTCCATTTTTTTTTCTTCCCACACTTCGTGAGGGTGGTCCGGTCTATCAGCCTATCAGCACGCATAGAGCAAAGTGCACTTTTTGCACGCAAGGGCTTGTGTCATTGGCTGGGTATGTCACATGTCCTTGCCATATAAGAACCAGCCATTTTCCCTCTTCACCATTTTCTCAGTGTTGTAGCTCAGTGTCAGATGCCACCACTTCTGCTGTGTGCTCTACAGAGAAAGATGGTTAGATAGCATTCCATTCCAAGTTTTCCTCATAAATTGTAAACTTGCGAGCAGGGACCTTACTCCTCATGGTTTTTTAATTTTTGTTACTTTGTATTGTCTCGAATTGTTTGTATATGTCCTCTCTGAATTCTAAAGTGCTTTGCAATATGTTGGCACTATATAAATAAAATTATTATTATTATTATTATTCCACGTTACATAAAGAGATAGTTAGTAGATTTAGAATCCTGAGCCAATGCAGTGTGATAGGATTCTATCCAGAACTGAACGGGAAGGATTTAGATGTCAGAATAGGTTGTGTTATTATTGTGGCGACGCTTCTCATGTCATTTCTGTCTGCCCTAAGCGGACAAAGAGGGTCGCTAGTTAATTTATCATCAGTACTGTACAACCTAAATTTTTGTTATCTGTGTCCTTGATTTGTTCATTGTCATCATTTTCTGTTATGGCGTTTGTGGATTCAGGCGCCGCCTTGAACTTAATGGATTTTGAGTTCGCCAGGCGTTGTGGCTTTCCTTTGCAGAAGCCTATTCCTTTAAGGGTCATCGATGCTACACCCTTGGCTAAAAATAAGCCCCAGTTTTAGACTCGGGTGACCATGCGCATGGCGCCAGCTCATCAGGAAGATTGTCGATTTTTGGTTTTGCATAATCTGCACGATGTGATCGTGCTGGGTTTTCCATGGTTGCAGGTATATAATCCTGTTTTAGATTGGAAGTCTATGTCTGTGACTAGTTGGGGTTGTCAGGGGGTACATGATGATGTTCATTTGATGCCAATCTCCTCTTCCTCTTCTGAGATTCCGGAGTTTTTGTCTGATTTTCAGGATGTATTAGATGAGCCCAAGTCCAGTTTTCTTCTACCATACAGGGAGTGCGATTGACTTGATTCCGGGCTGTAAGTTTCCCAAGGGTCGACTTTTCATCTTGTCTGTGCCTGAACATGCTGCCATGCGGAGCCATATTAAGGAGTCTTTGGAAAAAGGGCATATTCGGTCGTCTTCTCCACCGTTGGGTGCGGAGTTTTTTTTTTGTTGCTAAGAAAGATGGGGCTCCTTGAGACCCTGTATTGATTATCGCCTCTTGAATAAGATCACGGTCAAGTTTCAATACCCTTTACCTTTGATTTCCGACTTGTTTTCTAGGATCAAGGGGGCAAGTTGGTTTACTAAGATTGACCTTCGGGGGGCATATAATCTTGTGCGTATTAAGCAGGGTCACGAATGGAAGACGACGTTCAACACGCCTAAAGGACATTTTGAATACCTTGTGATGCCGTTCGGACTCACTAACGCTCCATCCGTTTTTCAGTCTTTTATGCATGATATCTTTTGGAATTATATTGATAAGTTCTTGACTGTTTATTTGGATGATATTTAGATTTTTTCCAATGATTGGGATTCTCATGTGGAACAGGTCAGGACAGTGTTTCAGATCCTTCATGACAATGCTTTGTATGTTAAGGGTCTAAGTGTCTCTTTGGGGTTCAGAAGGTTTCTTTTTTGGGCTTCATTTTTTCTCCCGCAAACGCCGATCAATCTGAATGGCCAGAGACATAGAATCACTCAGACCCCACCATCACATCCTTAACAAATTCAGAAAGAACCTTTCTGAAAATTGCCGCCAAAGCATCATCATTCCATTTAGTTAACACAGACCATTTTCTGAATTTTTGACGATATACCTCCGCCGCCTGTTGACCCTGAGACAGGGCCAACAACGTCTTTTCAGCTTGATCCACAGAATTAGGTTCACCATATATTAGTCCTAAAGCCTGAAAAAAGGAGTCAACATTAAGCAACGCCGGATTCCCAGAGAAAACGCCCAATCCTGCGGATCACCACGCAGCAGGGAGATGACAATTTTAACCTGCTGAATAGAATCATCAGAGGATCGAGGTCTCAGAGCAAAAAACAGTTTACAGTTGTTTTTAAAACTCAAAAATTTGGACCTGTCACCAAAAAACAAATCAGGAGTGGACATTTTCGGCTCCAAAACTGGAGTCTGAACAATATAATCTGAAATTCCCTGTACCCTAGCAGCAAGCTGGTCTACACGAGAAGCTAATTCCTGAACATCCATGCTATCACAAGACTCCGCAGCCACCCAGAGAAAACAAATGCCTAAACACCTTTCTTCCCTTCTTCTGAGATGCATTTAACTCATTGTGGGCCAGTTGTACTGTTATGATCCGGTGACCTTGGAGCCGCATGAATATCTTTCACAGGAGTAAGTGGTACCTATACTGACCGCAGTTCCTAACCTAACACCGCAACTAGAAGTAGCCGTGGGATGTAACTAACCATACCCTAGACACCTCAACATGGCCGGAGAACTAGCTACCCCTAAAGATGGAAACAGGAATTCTATCTTGCCTCAGAGCAGAACCCCAAAAGGATGGAAAGCCCCCTACAAATATTGACTGTGAGAGAGGAAAAGACACACTCAGGCAGAAAACAGAATTTAGCAAATGAGGCAACTCTAGCTAGATAGGTAAAGACAGGACGGAATACTATTGCAGTCAGTATAAAAATCCTTTCAAAAATATCCACAGCAGATAATACAAAAATACCCCTGAGTCTACTCAGGATTCGGCGCCCTCTATATCTGCGGAACTCCTGTGAATCCAACTAGCTTAAATATATGCTGACACAATCAAAAGCTGAACAAGCCAACAACAAATGAATAGCACAGAAATCCTAGGAAGAAAACTTCCTAACAGAGAGCAGGTTAAGACAGACATGCAGACTAAATATCAACTCACAACTCTGAGCAGAAATAGTCAATTCCAAAACAAGCACACAGCATGTGTGCCACAAAAAAACAAAACCATTCACTTAGCTTAGAAGTTTGCAGCAAGGCATGAAGAGACCAGGCAGATGTGAAACACCTCCAGGAACAATTGACAATTGTCAAGGTAAATTTGGTCAAATGCTTGGAAAGAAAAGCATGTATGCAGGAGTATCAACAGAAGCTTTTAGACAATCTTAGTACTGCTTTCCCCCAAAAGACCAGTGGTGCACATAGTGAATATCGCAGTTCTACCTTTCCAACTCAGGGAACGAGTCGTCATCACTTAAAGGTTACCAGTAACAGTGTATCTGGTAATAGCAATTTTGTAGAATCGTTTCACCTTTTTTTAGACCATCCTTTGCAACGCCAGAAGAGAGAACAAGTCTGACACATAGTGAAAGCCTAGAGAGGATGCTACAGGAGTATCTACAGCTGAATATCAACACCATGACTGGACTCACTGTGGAACTGGACCCTTGTGCATTTTGGGCTTCAAAACTGGAAAAATGGCCTGAGTATCCCACTCATGCCTTGGAGATTTTGTCGTGCCCCACAGCCAGCCTTCTCTCTGAACGTGTCTTCTGCGCTTCTGGTAGTGTGCTGACGGATAAGCACACACGGCTTTCCAGTGACAGTGTAGACAGATTAATGTTTATTAAGATGAACAAGTCATGGATCCACAAGGACTTTTCCACTCCAGCGTCAGCCTGGGGAGACTAAATGCTTGTGTACTTTTCAATGTGCTGCATTAAACTCCCCATTTCAATATTTCAACTCTGGGGCAATTGATGCCACTTTAGTGGTGGCAGTGCCTAATTTTTTTAAAAAATGGAGACTGTTGTTGGGGTCTCCTTGCTGTTTGTTGCTTGACTTGAGTAGGGCTCTCTGAGCTCAATACCTATCCATAACACTCCTTCCCCTGTTTCTGAATATTCAACCCTTTTGTCTATCGAACCAGTGATTAACAAATTTGCTGTATTCACATCCACCATTTTTGGGTGCTTACTACACCTCCCTAAATGTTTGCGTAAACTGGTTTTGGGCATCAAAATCTGTGTGCTGTATACACATGAACAGTTTTTGGGTCCTTAAAAGTATGTTTGGTCAATCTCCCCTGTCCACTAGGCCTATACAGGTCATTGACCTACCTGACTAGTATTTCCTGAAATACTCCACAAAACGTATAGTTCTCCCATCTGTGTGTGGCAGGGCATAACATTGATTGGAGTAAAGTCAAAGGATATATCTGGGCACTACCGACTCTTGACCTTATACACACACCAGGCTGCTGGGACCTGCGCACATAGGGCTCTATTTAGGGCTAAGTGTTGCAAAATCCTGTAAGTCCATTATTATACTGCTTTAAAAATGAAAAAAAAAAACGGAATCACCGCGAAACGGTGCCGTTGTCGGCCTCCATCACCCCCTCCCTGGCTGTAATGTAACCTGGCAAAAAGGTACATAAAAAAATACAGAGCATCGAATGGTGAGTGCCTACTTTTTTATCATCTTTAAAGCAGTACATTTATTGGAGGGCTTGCATGAGCTTTGAGATTATCCGGCCTACTAGGCATAAACAGGTCACTGACCGACCTGAGGTTTTTCCGGTAATACTCAACGAAACTTATAGTTGTCCCACCTGTGTGTGGCGGGGCATAACATTGATGGGAGCGCTTGCGTGACCTGTCAGTTTATCCGGCCCACTAGGCCTAAACAAGTCACTGACCTACCGCTCTATTATTTCCTGTAATACTCCACTAAACTTATAGTTGTCCCACCTGTGTGTGGCAGGGAATAACATTTATGGAAGCGCTTGCATGAGCTTTGAGTTTATCCGGCCCACTAGGCCTAAACAGGTCACTGACCTACCTGAATAGGTTTTCCTGTAATACTCCACAAAACGTATAGTTGTCCCACCTGTGTGTGGCGGGGCATAACATTGATGGGAGCACTTGCATGGGCTTTGAGGGTATCTAGCCCATTAGGCCTAAAGAGGTCACTGAACTACCTCTCTATTATTTCCTGTAATACTCCACAAAACTTATAGTTGCTGAGCAATGTTTAAAGGGAACCTGACACCTCTTAAAAGCCACCTAACCTATCAATACATGTCCCTGCACCTTCCTATTACCATTATAACTATCCCTCTCTCTGCTAAATGCTTGTTTTCAATGTTGTAAAAAACGTTTTTATACTTACTTATTAGGATGATAATTAATTGCGGGCTATATGCAATAGCCCCCCTAGGCGTGTTGGTTTGCAGCCTCAATGATCCTTTATCCCGCTCTGATGGGCGTGATATTGTAATAAAATTCATCTCTGGCCCTGCCTCTCTGTGCTGCTTCTGCTGTGATGGCTCTGCCTTCCTCCTCTCTGTCACTCACAGCATGCAAATCATTTGTCCTGAAGTCAGCTCCAGACTCCTGCCCTGACAAAGCACAAACATCACAGCAGGTGGCGGCACACAGAGGGGCAGAGGGGGAGGGAATGGCCACAGTCAATCAAGCTCACTCCAGCCACAGTGACTTCCTCCATGGCTTCTAACTGTAAGTTTTACAAAGGTTATATCTCGTGGTACACAGCACACAGACACATGGGGGACACCTTCCATGAATGCAGCAGACATGCTGCATTCAGTGCTGCATTTAGATTGCCATGCAGCAGGGGGGGGGGGTGACAGGTCCTTTTAACCTTGAAAAGCTAGGCCAGATCCTGTTCCACACCCTGTGCCATGCATGCGGGCTGGGCCATTCAGCAATCTTTGGTCTGGGACAATTGATGACATTTTGCTGTTGTCTGACGCTTTGGGAAGAGTGAGGACTCTTGTTGGGGTCCCCTTGCTGTGTGGGAAATGATTTGAGCAGGTTGTGACATGCCTATACCTGTGTCTCATCCTCCTTTTACTCCTCTACCTCTTTTTACTTAATGTCGAAAACAACTGCAACTTTCCCCATGTAACTCATCCATTTGTCAATTCAAAGTCAGTTTCAGTCACCTCTGAAATTTTAGGTGAATGTTAACCACCTTCTATTTTGAAGTGCTTTGGAAGAGTGTGCAGGCTGGCACAGACCGTGTCTCGTGCACCCATGCTACACCATGAGACTATTTGTACTGTGTGTACATTGTTGTCACTTTTCCTGGTGTTTGTTGTGTATTCTAAGTAGTTTGGCAGCTTTTGGACACCTTTGAATGTGTTTTCTATGTGTTTGCAGTTGCCTGCCATAGATTCCAAATGGTGTTCGACAAACATTCGACGAACAATTTGTCAAACACACCCCAGTTCAGCGAATCTGATCGAATTCGAACACTTAGGTGTTGGCTCATCACTAATGGGGAATTAGATTTGTGAGTGACGTTACTTCTGCAGCCCACCCCATGGAGGGGTTACTGAGGAGCTAGGCAACAAGATTGTGCAAACAGTCTTATTCTTTGATTGTTTTAGTCTGACTCCTGGCACTAGAAGAGGCAGGTCCCTAGGCAAAGTAAACAGGTGTCACCGCAGAGCTCAGCATTTCAGCACCATCTTAGAAGTGCAGTACAACACAGCTAATCAGCTCACCGACACTTTGGTGCAGTTGCTACCACGTGCCTGCAGTACGCAATTTGGCATTGAATCCCCTGTAAGATATGCCTGCTTTGGAGGAGGTCATCTTCCTCACCATCTGAGGGATAGAGGGTGATTCAGCAGCATCCGAACCGGAGTGGCCTGCATACGACAACATGGACACATATATGACTTGGAGCTCCCCTGCGCTACCCACATTGGGACTCATATGCAGCGAGGTCTGGATGCAGTGCTGGGCTCTGATGCCAGAGGAGGCCCTGAGGAGCTCATAGTCAGAAGGTGACCCTTTCCTGATGCCATCCAGGGCACTACATGTCAGAATCCAGAAGACTTTGCAGCATGACTAGCTGTATTCCACCTGCAGCCGGTGCCACAGCTACTGGATCCCCAATTCCACCAGGACAAGCAGAATGATGAGGAGGATAAGGAAAAGGTAGAAGAAGCATAAGGTCTTTGTTTCCCAGCCATATCACCCCCAAAAGAGGCCTTCAACTGAGAGAATGCCATGTGGGAACCCCTACCCCTCCAAGCAACTATTTGATACGGCATCCTGTCCTGTGTCCATTATTAAGGAGATTCAGTTTGCAGATAACATTGCCTGAGACTGGTTGCATGAGCCAAAGCAAGATTGTGGAATTTTTCCAGCAGGGGAAGTTTGGCTTCCTAGTGGAACAAGGTACTGGTTACAGGTGCTACATCAACCAGTCCTCCCTGCTGCATGACCATCTTTCCAAAAGACTCAGCACAATCTTTGTAAGGTAGGAGGTCACCTTCATGAAGGTGATGGGCAGCAAGGCGATTCGCGGTTGGCGTAAGTTGAGTTGCCACTGCTGCTGACTTTGAGCAGTGGCAGGTGGCTGACCAGTGTGGCATTGGGTGGAGGACAGGCCTGTTGGTGTTCCGCAAGCTGGTCCCATCTCTTCTAGAGGGGGTGGTCATTCCCTATTCCTCCATTGCCTTCTCTTGCGGTGGCCATGATGGTGTATGCTGAGGGTCAGGTAGTGGTGGAGAATTTCTCTGCAGGAGTAGCCCCTGTGACCTCTCAAGACCACTGGTCAGGACGCCACGTAGGAGTACTGCACCCACAGAAGAGTGTGTAGTATCCGTGTGACTAGGGGAATTTGGATGTCACATAATGGACCCTCAGTACACCTATCCACATACCTTAGAGCAGGGGACCATGGGTGGACCCTTTGCTAGAGAGACCCAGTCCTGGTGGGAGGAGCTAGGTGGGTTAGTGGAGAACGGGAAGAAAGTTAGAGAGGAGAAACATTGGAGAGCTCTTGTCGGGAGCGAGGAGTACAGGTTGGCAGAAAAGCCGTCAGGGAGGAAAGGGACCCTAGGGGCACCAGGTGTTGTGGTGCGCCCGAATCCGGACCCAGTACATCTAATGACCGGAGGACCGGCTCCAAGAGCGGTGTGGGTGTTTATCCCCGAGCTGCCAAACCGGAGTCACGAACTTCTGTAGGAAGTGGTGACTATCCAGGCCAGCGGAACCCGTGAGAACTGTAACATCATTAGTCTGCCTGAAGTCTTGCAGGTAAAACCCGTACAGAGCTAAAGACTGTGTCACATATTTAATTGCCTAAGCCTGAGGAGCCACACACTTATTCCTGTGGTAAGACTGTGACAGGGCCACTGAATGAACTGCTTCCCAGTGTAAATCCCTATTCCACCATAACTGCTCCGGGGATCCCGCTCCACCTATGGGGAGCGTAAACATATTGCTGCTCCACCATCACCCCGGAGGTCTGTCCCACAGCGCCAGTAACATTACCGGGAACCGTAGGTGCAGTCATGAATTTTTCCCCTTTTTCAGCGACCACCAGGGCCATGGGACAGGGCAACAGGCCCCGTGATATCCCAGTAAATCAACGCCCGGAACCGGGTACCCCACGGCCCTGGGGTGGGTCAGATCCAGCAGTGGAGTACCATGAACAACGGCAACATTCAGCCGGAGCAGCACTAAGAAAGCTGACAATCAGTATTAATGCCAAGTACAGTGGACTTTCCTAAAACATAAAAGGCATGTTGTTGGGTCACTGACCCATCCCTTAGTTGGCATTTTGTCCAGAGAAGTACTTAATTTTGAGTTGTTTTTCAGTTCTTTCTTGACATAGGCCTGTTTTTTATTAATTTTATTCTTCCCTTCCCACGTTTTGCACTGTTTGTGCTTCTCCCTACTGGATTAGCGGGCATGCATGCAGCCTACAACTCAAAGCCCTTAATGGACTTTGCTCTTCATGGACTTTTCGCGATTTTAAAAGAGTCTGCTGATCCCTGTGGGACTTTCGTTATCTATACTATGTATATTCATATATGTGTGTTGGAGACTTATTATAGTCTGTGTTACAGTAAAGTTTTTTGTACTTCACTCCTTCACTGTGTTCTGGACAATTTCTGCAAACAGGTGCTTTGATACTGCCCTACAGAGATTGGTGAACAAGCTGCAGGTCTCTGACCCGACAGTCTATGTTATGGAAATGCAAGACACTACACACACTCCTGTATTACAGGGTTGGCCAAGTGTTGTCATCGAGGGCTGCAAACAGTGCATTATTTCCGGATTTCCTTAGCATTGCACAATGTGCTGTCATGATTATCTCTGCAGGTGATGAAATTAGCACTTGTGCAATGCTAATGAAATCTTGAAAATTTGCACTGTTTTCAGACTTTAAGGACTTTAGTGGTCCACCTCTGCCCTAGAAGTCAAGATAAATCCTCGAGCCCTTTCACCACAACTGCTGCTCTCCTTGAGCCCTTTAACGCACTGTGCCCACTGATGCTTTTTTTGATGCAGGTTTTTTAGAATCTGCTTCAAAATCTGCATGTCAATATTGAGGTCAGCAAAGTCTATGACAGGACAGAAGTGCTGTGCCACCATTGCTTTTTTATTTCCTTGCACATGTGGTTCAGATTTCTTTTTTTCTGACCCAAAATCTGCAAGGAAAAAAAAAAACGTTGACACAACACTTCTGAACTCTCATAGACTTTGTTGGCTTCAAGATAGATGTGCAGATTTTGATGCAGATTCTCAAAATCTGCTTCAAAAGAAGAATCAAATAACGTACTATGGCCACAGGGCCTTACAACAATATGGTGGGATCACGTTCATAGAAAGCATCCCCCATATGCTGTATGAGCTTTTATATATATATATATATATATATATATATATATATATATATATGGCTTAGTGGTGTCAAAGTTTTTATGGCCCTAATTTATATGTTAACCTGGTGTCTACAATCTCTCTGAAAAAGATTCTACAGCTGTTATAATCTATTATATAATTGCCGTAGCGACTTCCGTCGCATACGACGCCACTTCCGTGGCTTTGTTCGGATCCATGGCTCCGGGGGCGGCGACAACTATCTCCAAGATGGCGTCCGGGAACTCTCGCGAGACTTCCCGGACGCCATATTGGATCCTGAACTCCAGGGGCGGCGACATAGCGGCGGAGGACGATACACCTGCATCGCGCCGCTGGAGCCCGGACAGGTAAGAATAACATATGCTTCGCTATTTGGAACCCCTGCCGTCTACAAGACAGGAGGGGGAGAGGGGAGCACCGGGGCCTGCAAGGGGGAGACCAGCACTCTCACCTCTGTGCGCATACTACCTGCGACACCATTGTCACCTCTGTGTGTATACCACCTGCAGCACCATTGTCACCTCTGTGTGTATACCACCTGCAGCACCATTGTCACCTCTGTGCGCATGCTACCTGCAGCACCATTGTCACCTCTGAGTGTATACCACCTGCAGCACCATTGTCACCTCTGTGCGCATGCTACCTGCAGCACCATTGTCACCTCTGTGCGCATGCTACCTGCAGCACCATTGTCACCTCTGTGCGCATGCTACCTGCAGCACCATTGTCACCTCTGTGCGCATGCTACCTGCAGCACCATTGTCACCTCTGTGCGCATGCTACCTGCACCACCATTGTCACCTCTCTGCGCATGCTACCTACAGCACCATTGTCACCTCTGTGTGCAAACTACCTGCAGCACCATTGTCACCTATGTGTGTACATAGTACCAGCAGCATTGTCACCTCTGTGCGCATGCTACCTGCAGCACCATTGTCACCTCTGTGCGCATGCTGCCTGCAGCACCATTGTCACCTCTGTGCGCATGCTACCTGCAGCACCAGTCACCTCTGTGCGCATACCACCTGCAGCACCATTGTGACCTCTGTGTGTACATAGTACCAGCAGCATTGTCTGTCACCTCTGTCTGCATACTACCTGCAGCACCATTGTCACCTCTCTGCGCATACTACCTGCAGCACCATTGTCACCTCTCTGCGCTTACTACCTGCAGCACCATTCTCACCTCTGTGTGTACATAGTACCAGCAGCACTGTCACCTCTGTGTGTATTGTACTAACTGCACTGTCACCTGTGTGTATACTACCACCAGCATCAGCACTGTCACCTGTGTGTATACTACCACCAGCACTGTCACCTGTGTGTATTGTACCAGCAGCATTGTCACCTGTGTGTATAGTACCACCAGCATCACCACTGTCACCTGTGTATAGTACCACCAGCACTCTCACCTGTGTGTATTGTACCAGCAGCATTGTCACCTGTGTGTATAGTACCACCAGCATCAGCACTCTCACCTGTGTGTATTGTACCAGCAGCACTGTCACCTCTGTGTATAGTACCAGCAGCATTGTCACCTGTGTGTATAGTACCACCAGCATCAGCACTGTCACCTGTGTGTATTGTACCAGCAGCACTGTTGCCTGTGTGTATAGTACCACCAGCATCACCACTGTCACCTGTGTATAGTACCACCAGCACTCTCACCTGTGTGTATTGTACCAGCAGCATTGTCACCTGTGTGTATAGTACCACCAGCATCAGCACTCTCACCTGTGTGTATTGTACCAGCAGCACTGTCACCTGTGTGTATAGTACCAGCAGTATTGTCACCTGTGTGTATAGTACCACCAGCATCAGCACTGTCACCTGTGTGTATTGTACCAGCAGCACTGTCGCCTGTGTGTATAGTACCAGCAGCATTCTCACCTGTGTGTATAGTACCACCAGCATCAGCACTGTCACCTGTGTGTATAGTACCAGTGGGGTCTGGCCCCCTCTTGCCACCCCCCACTGCGGTTCCCTATCTCCCTCCTGCCCGAACCTGCCTGCTGTTACCCGGCCCCCTCCTGCCCGCACCTGCCTGCTCTTCCACAGCTTGCTCCTGCCTGCACACACCCGCTGTGCCCTCCTGCAAGCAATCAAAGATATTGTCACAGGATTTAAACCCAGCTTCGCTTTGCATTATTCTTAAATCTTTATAAATAAACTACATACATAGTCTAGAATACCCGATTCTTTAGAATTGGGCTGACATCTAGTGAATCATAAATCCATCAGCTAGGTTTAGTCCCTTTTTGGATACAATTAAAGGGTCTAATAAGGTTGGATTCACGGAGTCTTTGATGTTCATATGATTTGAAATAACCTCTCAATATTGCAACTTTCATATTTTCAATGTTATGTCCTTGACCACAACAATGTTTAACTACTGGTAAATGGATTTATTTTGTCTGTAATTGTGTGACGATGAGACCTCATCCTTACTCTTAGCCATCGACTTGTCTCCCCAACATAAAAAGCCCCCACAGTACATATAATGCCCATAATTAAACACACAACATTGGAAGAGGAGCATGTGAAAGTCCCAGGAATCTTATAATCCTGCTGTGTGTTGGGGATCTATATCCTGTCTCTGGTCTCTATGTGAGCACAGGTCTTGCAGCTCTTCACATTGCATGGATAAGTTCCTTTTGGTGTATCCGAGGGCATCAAACTTCGGACCATGATGTTTCTAAAATTGGGAGGCTGCCTGTAGCACAGCAAGGGAGGGTCTTTGAATAATATTTTTAGTCGGTCAACCTTGTGTAGGATATGGTGAAGCTTCCTGGCAGTTTTCCTTAGTACCTCAAGCTGTGGGTTGTAGGTCACCACCAGGGGAACACGTTGGTTCTCTTTTTTTCTCTGTATTGGAGTGCTTGACTTCTAGGGATCCTTGTGGCTTTAATGATCTGATCCTCAATGGAGGTGGGGTGGTAGCCCTGGTTTAAAAATGTCTTTTTAAGATGGTTTAAGTGTTCATCCCTGTCCGCTGAATTGGAGCAAATACGGTTATACCTGAGGGCCTGGCTGAAGACAATGGACTTTTTAATGTGTTTTGGGTGGAAACTGTCCCATCTGAGCTATGTAGGACAGCTAATTGGTTTCCGATTAAATGGTTCATTCCAGACCTCAGTGTGAGTTTTTATGGTGGTATTTAGGAAGTTGATTTCTGTTTTTGAATGGTCCAGTGTCAACTTCATGGTGGGATGAAATTCGTTGAAATTGTCATGGAATTTAGAAGTTCATGTTCAGTCTCAGTCCATATTATTAAGATGTCATCAATGTAGTGGAAGTACGCCAAGGGTTTGATGGGGCAGGAGGCTAAAAAGTCATTTTCCAGTTTAGCCATGAAAAGATTGGCATACTGGGGAGCCATTTTGCTTCCCATAGCGTTTCCGGTGCGTTGTAAATACAGTTCTTCACCAAAAGAGAAAATGTTGTGTGAGGATAAATCTGGTGAGCTTTAGAACGGATTCAGAAGGGATCCCATTGACTTCAAGAAACATTCGGCAGGCAGGAAGTCCATCTTCGTGTGGGATGTAAGAATATAAGGAGTCCACATCGATGGTGGCTAAGATGGTACTTTTAGGGAGGGGGCCTATTATAGATAGCTTATTTAAAAGGTCAGTCTTGTCCTGTATATAGCTGCTTATCTTTCTTACCAGCGGTTTAAGGACATTTTACACCCACCCAGAGATTCTTTCAGTGAGTGTTCCCACCCCTGAGATGATCAGTCTCCCTGGGTTACCTGGTTTATGAATCTTGGAAAGTACCGTATATACTCGCGTATAAGCCGAGTTTTTAAGGAAAAATTGGGCTGAAAAGTCCCCCCCTCGGCTTATACGCGAGTCACTGTATACAGTGCATACAGTATACAGCAGCCCCCCCCCCCATATCAGTATACAGGCCCTTGTGCAGCAATCCTGAAAAGGAAACCATTATCATACTTATCCCGCTGCCGCTGTCCCGCCACCGCCGCCGTCATCGCGCTCCTCCGGCTTCATCCATCTTCTTCCGGCTTACTCTGGTCGGCGCAGGCAATGACGTCATTGTCTGCGCGCCAGAGGAGGAAGCCGGAAGATGCTGGATGAAGATGGAGGAGCGCGATGAAGGCGGCGGTGGCGGGACAGCGGCAGGACTGCTGCACAAGGGGGGGCCTGTATACTGATATGGGGGGGGCTGCTGTATACTACCTCTGGGGCGGCTGTATACTACCACTGGGGCTGCTACTGTATACTACCACTGGGGCTGCTGCTGTATATACCTCTGGGGCTGCTGCTGTATACTACCACTGGGGCTGCTGCTGTATACTACCACTGGGGCTGCTGCTGTATACTACCACTGGGGCTGCTGCTGTATACTACCACTGGGGGGGCTGCTGTATACTACCACTGGGGCTTCTGCTGTATACACCACTGGGGCTGCTGCTGTATACACCACTGGGGCTGCTGCTGTATACACCACTGGGGCTGCTGCTGTATACTACCACTGGGGATGCTGCTGTATACCACACTGCTGGGGGCTGTATACCTGTGCTAGGGTCCACCCTCGGCTTATACACGAGTCAATAGGTTTTCCCAGGTTTTGGGGCAAAAGTAGGGGGGGGTCGGCTTATACACGGGTCGGCTTATACACGAGTATATACGGTATATAGAAAACTCAGGTATTAAGTTCAGAAGGTTTGTGGAATCCGTACCTAAACATTTGATAAATCTTCTCAATTACCAATCCCCAGGGGACAGACCACCTCTATTCACTCCTTGGTAACTAATAAAAGCCGCAGAGATCTCCCACCAGAGTGCAGACTACCTCTATTCACTCCCTGGTCACTAATAAAAGCTGCAGAGTTCTCCCACCAGGGGACAGATCAACTCTATTTACTCCCTGGTCACTAATAAATGCCGCAGAGTTCTCCCACCAGGGGGCAGACCCCCTCTATTCACTCCCTGGTCACTAATAAAAGCCGCAGAGTTCTCCCACCAGGGTGTAGAGCACCTCTAATCATTCCCTGGTCACTAATAAAGGCCGCAGAGTTCTCCCACCAGGGTGTAGAGCACCTCTAATCATTCCCTGGTCACTAATAAAAGCCGCAGAGTTCTCCCTCTCCCACCAGCGGGCAGACCACATGTATTCACTCCCTGGTCACTAATAAAGGCCGCAGAGTTCTCCCACCAGGGGGCAGACCGCCTCTATTCATTCCCTGGTCTCTTATAAAAGCCACAGAGTTCTCCCACCAGGGGGCAGACCGCCACTATTCATTCCCTGGGCTCTTATAAAAGCCACAGAGTTCTTCCACCAGGGGGCAGACTGCCTCTATTCACTCCCTGGTCACTAATAAAAGCCGCAGAGTTCTCCCACCAGGGGGCAGACCGCCTCTATTCATTCCCTGGTCTCTTATAAAAGCCACAGAGTTCTCCCACCAGGGGGCAGATCGCCTCTATTCACTCCCTGGTCACTAATAAAAGCTGCAGAGTTCTCCCACCAGGGGGCAAATCGCCTCTATTCACTCCCTGGTCACTAATAAATGCCGCAGAGTTCTCCCACCAGGGGGCAGACCGCCTCTATTCATTCCCTGGTCTCTTATAAAAGCCGCACAATGAGCACATTCCTCCCTCCTCCTTTCTTGCTGACGTCCGCTTGGAACTTTTGCCTCACTAATAAAAGCCGCAGAGTTCTCCCACCAGGGTCTAGAGCACCTCTATTCACTCCCTGGTCACTAATAAAAGCCGCAGAGTTCTCCCACCAGGGTGTAGAGCACCTCTAATCATTCCCTGGTCACTAATAAAAGCCGCATAGTTCTCCCACCAGGGGGCAGACTACCTCTATTCACTCCCTAGTCACTAATGAAAGCCGCAGAGTTCTCCCACCAAAGTGCAGACTACCTCTATTCACTCTCTGGTCTCTTATAAAAGCCGCACAATGAGAACATTCCTCCCTCCCTTCTTCCTTGCTGACGTCCGCTTGGAACTTTTGCCTCACTAATAAAAGCCGCAGAGTTCTCCCACCGGGGGCAGACCACCTCTATTCACTCCTTGGTCACTAATAAAAGCCACAGAGTTCTCCCACCAGGCGGCAGACCCCCTCTATTCACTCCCTGGTCACTAATAAAGCCGCAGAGTTCTCCCACCAGGGTGTAGAGCACCTCTATTCACTCCCTGGTTACTAATAAAAGCCGTAGAGTTTCTCCCTCTCCCACCAGGGGCAGACCGCCTCTATTCACTCCCTGGTCACTAATCAAAGCTGCAGAGTTCTCTCACCAGTGGGCAGACCACCTCTATTCACTCACTGGTCACTAATAAAAGCTGCAGAGTTCTCCCCACCAGGGGGCAGACCACCTCTATTCACTCCCTGGTCACTAATAAAAGCCACAGAGTTCTCCCACCAGAGGGCAGACCACCTCTATTCACTCACTGGTCACTAATAAAAGCCGCAGAGTTCTCCCACCAGGGTGTAGAGCACCTCTATTCACTCCCTGGTTACTAATAAAAGCCGTTAGAGTTCTCCCTCTCCCCACAGGGGGCAGACCGCCTCTATTCACTCCCTGGTCACTAATCAAAGCTGCAGAGTTCTCTCACCAGTGGGCAGACCACCTCTATTCACTCACTGGTCACTAATAAAAGCTGCAGAGTTCTCCCACCAGGGGGCAGACCACCTCTATTCACTCCCTGGTCACTAATAAAAGCCACAGAGTTCTCCCACCAGAGGGCAGACCACCTCTATTCACTCACTGGTCACTAATAAAAGCCGCAGAGTTCTCCCACCAGGGGCAGACCGCCTCTATTCACTCCCTGGTCTCTTATAAAAGCTGTAGAGTTCTCCCTCTCCCACCAGGGGGCAGACCACCACTAATCATTCATTGGTCACTAATAAAAGCCACAGAGTTCTCCCACCAGGGGGCAGACCACCTCTAATCATTCCCTGGTCACTAATAAAAAGCCACAGAGTTCTCCCACCAGGGGGCAGATCGCCTCTATTCACTCCCTGGTCACTAATAAAAGCCACAGAGTTCTCCCACCAGGGGGCAGATCGCCTCTATTCACTCCCTGGTCACTAATAAAAGCCGCAGAGTTCTCCCACCAGGGGGCAGACCACCTCTATTCACTCACTGGTCACTAATAAAAGCCACAGAGTTCTCCCACCAGGGGGCAGATCGCCTCTATTCACTCCCTGGTCACTAATAAAAGCCGCAGAGTTCTCCCACCAGGGGGCAGACCACCTCTATTCACTCACTGGTCACTAATAAAAGCCGCAGAGTTCTCCCACCAGGGGGCAGATCGCCTCTATTCACTCACTGGTCTCTTATAAAAGCCGCAGAGTTCTCCCACCAGGGGGCAGACCACCTCTAATCATTCCCAGGTCACTAATAAAAGCCACAGAGCTCTCCCACCAGGGGGCAGATCGTGTCTATTCACTCCCTGGTCACTAATAAAAGCTGCAGAGTTCTCCCACCAGGGGGCAGACCACCTCTATTCACTCCTTGGTCACTAATAAAAGCTGCAGAGTTCTCCCACCAGGGGGCAGACCACCTCTATTCACTCCCTGGTCACTAATAAAAGCCACACAGTTCTCCACCAGGGGCAGACCACCTCTAATCATTCCCTGGTCACTAATAAAAGCCACACAGTTCTCCCACCAGGGGCAGACCACCTCTAATCATTCCCAGGTCACTAATAAAAGCCACAGAGCTCTCCCACCAGGGGGCAGATCGCGTCTATTCACTCCCTGGTCACTAATCAAAGCTGCAGAGTTCTCTCACCAGTGGGCAGACCACCTCTATTCACTCACTGGTCAACTAATAAAAGCTGCAGAGTTCTCCCACCAGGGGGCAGACCACCTCTATTCACTCCCTGGTCACTAATAAAAGCCACAGAGTTCTCCCACCAGAGGGCAGACCACCTCTATTCACTCACTGGTCACTAATAAAAGCCGCAGAGTTCTCCCACCAGGGTGTAGAGCACCTCTATTCACTCCCTGGTTACTAATAAAAGCCGTAGAGTTCTCCCTCTCCCACCAGGGGCAGACCACATAATCATTCATTGATCACTAATAAAAGCCACAGAGTTCTCCCACCAGGGGGCAGACCCGCCTCTAATTCATTCCCTGGTCACTAATAAAAGCCACAGAGTTCTCCCACCAGGGGGCAGACCCTCTATTCACTTCCCTGGGTCTAATAAAAGCCACAGAGTTCTTCCACCAGGGGCAGATCGCCTCTATTCACTCCCTGGTCACTAATAAAAGCCGCAGAGTTCTCCCACCAGGGGGCAGACCAGCCTCTATTCACTCACTGGTCACTAATTAAAAGCCACAGAGTTCTCCCACCAGGGGGCAGATCGCCTCTATTCACTCCCTGGTCACTAATAAAAGCTGCAGAGTTCTCCCACCAGGGGGCAGACACCTCTATTCACTCCTGGTCACTAATAAAGCCGCAGAGTTCTCCCACCAGGGGGCAGATCGCCTCTATTCACTCACTGGTCTCTTATAAAAGCCAGGTTTCCACAGGAGCAGACCACTCTAATCATCCAGTCACTATAAAGCCACAGGCTCTCACAGGGCAGTCGCGTTATACTTCCTGGTCACTAATAAAAGCTGCAGAGTTCTCCCACCAGGGGTCAGACCACCTCTATTCACTCCTTGGTCACTAATAAAAGCCGCAGAGTTCTCCCACCAGGGGGCAGACCACCTCTATTCACTCCCTGGTCACTAATAAAAGCCACACAGTTCTCCCACCAGGGGCAGACCACCTCTAATCATTCCCTGGTCACTAATAAAAGCCACAGAGTTCTCCCACCAGGGGGCAGACCACCTCTAATCATTCCCTGGTCACTAATAAAAGCCACAGGGTTCTCCTACCAGGGGGCAGATCGCGTCTATTCACTCCCTGGTCACTAATAAAAGCCGCAGAGTTCTCCCACCAGGGGGCAGACCCCCTCTATTCACTCCCTGGTCACTAATAAAAGCCGCAGAGTTCTCCCACCAGGGGGCAGACCACCTCTAATTACTCCCTGGTCACTAATAAAAGCCACAGAGTTCTCCCACCAGGGGGCAGACCACCTCTATTCACTCCCTGGTCTCTAATAAAAGCCGCAGAGTTCTCCCACCAGGGGGCAGACCACCTCTAATTACTCCCTGGTCACTAATAAAAGCAGCAGAGTTCTCCCACCAGGGGGCAGACCACCTCTATTCACTCACTGGTCACTAATAAAAGCCGCAGAGTTCTCCCACCAGGGGGCAGACCGCCTCTATTCACTCACTGGTCACTAATAAAAGCCGCAGAGTTCTCCCACCAGGGGGCAGACCGCCTCTATTCACTCCCTGGTCTCTAATAAAAGCCGCAGAGTTCTCCCACCAGGGGGCAGACCACCTCTATTCATTCCCTGGGCTCTTATAAAAGCCACAGAGTTCTCCCATCAGGGGGCAGACCACCTCTATTCACTCCCTGGGCTCTTATAAAAGCTACAGAGTTCTCCCACCAGGGGGCAGACCGCCTCTATTCACTCCCTGGTCACTAATAAAAGCAGCAGAGTTCTCCCACCAGGGGGCAGACCACCTCTATTCATTCCTGGTCACTAATAAAAGCCACAGGGTTCTCCTACCAGGGGGCAGATCGCGTCTATTCACTCCCTGGTCACTAATAAAAGCCGCAGAGTTCTCCCACCAGGGGGCAGACCCCCTCTATTCACTCCCTGGTCACTAATAAAAGCCGCAGAGTTCTCCCACCAGGGGGCAGACCACCTCTATTCACTCCCTGGTCTCTAATAAAAGCCGCAGAGTTCTCCCACCAGGGGGCAGACCACCTCTAATTACTCCCTGGTCACTAATAAAAGCAGCAGAGTTCTCCCACCAGGGGGCAGACCACCTCTATTCACTCACTGGTCACTAATAAAAGCCGCAGAGTTCTCCCACCAGGGGGCAGACCGCCTCTATTCACTCCCTGGTCTCTAATAAAAGCCGCAGAGTTCTCCCACCAGGGGGCAGACCCCCTCTATTAATTCACTGGTCACTAATAAAAGCCGCAGAGTTCTCCCACCAGGGGGCAGACCACCTCTATTCATTCCCTGGGCTCTTATAAAAGCCACAGAGTTCTCCCACCAGGGGGCAGACCACCTCTATTCACTCCCTGGGCTCTTATAAAAGCTACAGAGTTCTCCCACCAGGGGGCAGACCGCCTCTATTCACTCCCTGGTCACTATAAAAAGCAGCAGAGTTCTCCCACCAGGGGGCAGACCACCTCTATTCATTCCCTGGGCTCTTATAAAAGCCACAGAGTTCTCCCACCAGGGGGCAGACTGCCTCTATTCACTCCCTGGTCACTAATAAAAGCTGCAGAGTTCTCCCACCAGGGGGCAGACCACTCTATTCACTCCCTGGTCACTAATAAAAGCTGCAGAGTTCTCCCCCACCAGGGGCAGAGACCGCCTCTCATTCACTCCCTGGTCACTAATAAAAGCCGCAGAGTTCTCCCACCAGGTGGCAGACCACCTCTATTCATTCCCTGGGCTCTATAAAAGCCGCAGAGTTCTCCCACCAGGGGGCAGACCGCCTCTATTCACTTCCCTGGTCACTAATAAAAGCTGCAGAGTTCTCCCACCAGGGGGCAGATCGCCTCTATTCACTCCCTGGTCACTAATAAAAGCCGCAGAGTTCTCCCATCAGGGGGCAGACCGCCTCTATTCATTCCCTGGTCTCTTAATAAAAGCCGCAGAGTTCTCCCACCAGGGGGCAGACGCCTCTATTCACTCCCTGGTCACTAATAAAAGCTGCAGAGTTCTCCCTCCAGGGGGCAGACGCTCTTATATTCACCTCACCATGGTCTCTAAATAAAAGCCGCAGAGTTCTCCCACCAGGGGGCAGACCGCCTCTATTCATCTCCAACTGGTCACTAAAATCTAACAACCTGCCATAGGCAGAGTTCTCCCACCAGGAGGCAGATCGCCTCTATTCACTCCCTGGTCACTAATAAATGCCGCAGAGTTCTCCCACCAGGGGGCAGACCGCCTCTATTCATTCCCAGGTCACTAATAAAAGCTGCAGAGTTCTCCCCCAGGGGCAGATCGCCTCTATTCACTCCCTGGTCACTAATAAAAGCTGCAGAGTTCTCCCCCAGGGGGCAGATCGCCTCTATTCACTCCCTGGTCACTAATAAAAGCTGCAGAGTTCTCCCCCAGGGGGCAGACCGCCTCTATTCACTCCCTGGTCACTAATAAAAGCCGCAGAGTTCTCCACCAGGGGGCAGACCGCGTCTATTCATTCCCTGGGCTCTTATAAAAGCCACAGAGTTCTCCCACCAGGGGGCAGACGCCTCTATTCACTCCCTGGTCACTAATAAAAGCTGCAGAGTTCTCCCACCAGGGGGCAGACCGCCTCTATTCATTCCCTGGGCTCTTATAAAAGCCACAGAGTTCTCCCACCAGGGGGCAGATCGCCTCTATTCACTCCCTGGTCACTAATAAAAGCTGCAGAGTTCTCCCCCAGGGGCAGATCGCCTCTATTCACTCCCTGGTCACTAATAAAAGCTGCAGAGTTCTCCCCAGGGGGCAGATCGCCTCTATTCACTCCCTGGTCACTAATAAAAGCTGCAGAGTTCTCCCCCAGGGGGCAGATCGCCTCTATTCACTCCCTGGTCACTAATAAAAGCTGCAGAGTTCTCCCACCAGGGGGCAGACCGCCTCTATTCACTCCCTGGTCACTAATAAAAGCTGAAGCGTTCTACCACCAGGGGCAGACCACCTCTATTCATTCCCTGGGCTCTTATAAAAGCCACAGAGTTCTCCCACCAGGGGCAGATCGCCTCTATTCATTCCCTGGGCTCTTATAAAAGCCACAGAGTTCTCCCACCAGGGGCAGATCGCCTCTATTCACTCCCTGGTCACTAATAAAAGCCACAGAGTTCTCCCACTAGGGGGCAGACCGCCTCTATTCATTCCCTGGTCACTAATAAAAGCCGCAGCGTTCTCCCACCAGGGGGCAGACACCCTCTATTCATTCCCTGGGTTCTTATAAAAGCCGCACAATGAGCACATTCCCCCCCTCCCTTCTTCCTTGCTGACGTCCGCTTGGAACTTTTGCCTCAGAACCCTCACAGACCACGCTTCACGGATTTAAGAAAGACTCCATCCAATCACAGCTCGCATCACTGTCGGCTGACAATTTTGAGAGCCGCCTAGTGATTGGCTCTCCTTTTTCCCTGCGTTCATTGGCCGAGCGAGGTTCGGTGGGCGGAGTTCTGCAGGGAAGTGTATTGCAGGGTTACTGTACGGGAGTCCGTCGCTTCCGGTCCATACCGAGCAGCTGCTGTACCGGGGGCTGAGTATACCGGAGGTTGAGTGTACCGGGGGAAGAGCCGGGAATGATGTTGGCCCCTGTGCTCCGGACGGTACCCTGACAGGCGGGATGTATTTCCTCAGTGGCTGGCCCAAGAGGCTGCTGTGCCCCCTGAAGAGTGTGGAGAAGCCCTTTCACATCCAGCCGGACCCGCAGCGCCTGTTCTTGGCAGTGTTGTCCCACACTCAGCTCAGTATATGGTACAGCAGGGTGAGTGTACATGTGTGTGCTGTCACTGACTGTGCCTCTGTTTACTACATGGTCCTGGTGTCCGGAGATCATATAGTGACTGTGCCTTATGTCCAGTACCTTATTATAGATAGCAGATGAGGAGATATTCACTGTGTACATGGCCCTGGTGTCCAGAGATCATATAGTGCCTGTGCCTTATGTCCAGTCCCTTCTAATAGATCACAGGTGAGGAGATAATCACTGTGTACATGGTCCTGGTGTCCAGAGATCATATAGTGACTGTGCCTTATGTCCAGTACCTTCTAATAGATCACAGGTGAGGAGATAATCACTGTGTACATGGTCCTGGTGTCCTGCGATCGTACTGCCTGCCTGTGCCATCTAGTTGCGATATGTTGTAGTTGAACTTTCAATTTACAATGACATAAATGCTTAAAAAGATCATTCTGATTCCTGTAAAGGCCCAGTTCCACACACACATAATTGTTCAGAGATTGTTTGCAGATCTCTGGTTGCAGTGACATCATGGACACATTTGTACACAGCCACAAAATGGAACAATGTGTCCATGATTTCACTGCAACCAGAGATCTGTGAACAATCTGCACAACAGAGATCTTTTCAGTCTGATTATAACATGCCTCGTCTAGACTGTACAATAATGTAGTGGTAAACATGTCCTTTCTTTAGGGAATCTGTCACCAAGTATTCCTTATATAAACTATATATATCACTTTCTGACATCATGATTATGACTCCTGCAACCCCTACATAATCTCACAACTACCCCGCATGCCTCTATGAGCGGCACGGTGGCTCAGTGGTTAGCACTGCAGACTTGCAGCGCTGGGGTCCTGGGTTCAAATTCCAACAAGGACAACATCTGCAAGGAGTTTTTATGTTCTCCCCATGTTTGCGTGCATTTCCTCTGGGCCCTCTGGTTTCCTCCCACACTCTAAAGACATACTGATAGGATGTTTAGGTTGTGAATCCCAATGGGGACAGTGATGCATGTACATATTTATGTATAAAGTGGTATGGAATTAATGGCGTTATATATACGTGAGTGCAATGAAATCAAATTGACCATTTTTTTTATCTTGTCAGTCCTATGGGAGTCTCAGGCCACGACTGTGTTCTGTCTCTTGGCATGGTATACATGGCTTCAGCTACTCAGTCCGTACTACTCTTGCACCTGCACATTGTAGACAGGAGCTGCGCAGACACAACATGCAGTGTGGATGAAGTCAGCTATGTCAATCCGGGGTAGAGAGAGGGTACTGCAGGAACTAAGTAGGTGTTGAGCACAGTCCGGGGACACCACTTGGCTGCAGTGGTGATGTGACCGCTGGCCTTGAGCTGCAGCAGGGAGGCAGTGCTGCGTGAAGGGAGGATGAAGCATATGGGGACATACAGTATTATGCTGTGAACAGACATGGTGCTCTTTAATGGAATTAATAGAAAATTATGGGATAAGAATTCTGAGTTTATCTATCGTTCACGAGCTCCGTGGGAGCGTTACATGCTTAAGTGCTCTCCTAGGTTCCCTTGTCTTCTGTCACTTTTTGAGCAGAGATATCAGTAGTCGTAGTAGTAGTGCTGGAGCATTAATGGACATTTCTCCATGCTTTTCCTCAGACGCTGCAAATTACAGTAAAATAGATGTGGATGGGAGTTTTCAAACCCCACAGGGATGGAGAAGCCTGCATGCTGTGTGTAAACTGCAGCTGCTCATGTTTATATGCGGCAGGTTTTATAGTGTAAAGGTTTTATACACTGGGAAAAAAAGGCTGTAGATTTGCACAGAAATTCAGTAGTGGGTTCCCGTCCGAGTGCCACTGGTAGGTTCTGAATATCGTAATATCTCCACCTCTGTTGCAGTCTTCCACATCTGCTGTCACCCCTCTGTACTATCCGTGTGATCGCTCCTGCAGATCCGCAGCAAAATCCTTATAGGAACTAATTCATATATATATTTTTTATTTTAAGTGACCTGTGGTCATTGCTACTGTATTTTGCGCAATATTCTTCAAAATGGGCCTTTACTGATTGATTGAATTTTGTGCAAGCTGTTCTTTTGTTTTGTCTTTTTTGTTTTTTTGCACTTTTGTTTTGCGGCAAACATTCACATCAGTTTTCAACTGTGCAAAAATAAAATACGTTTTTTTTTTACTCTTCTAGCAAAACTGGAGAAGTCCGCAAAAAAAAAAGACACTAATTAAAGGCTTAAGTGCAAACACGAAAGTCACTATTAGGCTGCATGCACACATCCATGTGTCGCAATCAGTGATTCACAGACGAGCCGCAGCTCTCCTAACCTGAACTCGGACTTGGCCTATGTGTCCACTGTGCATTTTTGGTGCCTTTTTTTGCTGCGTTTCTGCACCAAAAATGAATCTGTTTATTAATGAAAGTCTGATTTTACAAAAGCTGTGCCCATATGTGCGATTTTGGTGCAGAAATTGCCCCTGCAATCAACTTGCCCATTTTTGTTCTACGTTTTCCCCATAGACTCTATTCTAACTCCCCCAGAAAAGCACCACAAATGGACAAGTATTCCCACAGTCCATTTGTGAAGGTTTTTTAAAGTGATTTCTGCAGCATAAGGCCGCTTCACACGCTAGGATCTCGTTAACGATATCCTTGACACGTCACGGTTTTGTGAACATTCTAACGTTATCATTTGTGCGTCCTTGCGTGTAAACGAACAATGTAGGATGGAAAAATCGTTGGAACGTTCATCACAATGAGATCCTGATCTCAAATCTATCGTTATTCGTCCAATTAAGGATATGTGAAGCAGCAACATCGTTCAGTGTGACACCATTTTGAACAATGTCGTTCATATTTCTTTCTATTCCTGCCGCTATTTAACATCGTTCATACATTCTTCTCCAAATCGCTGGCGCGTTGCCAAATTTAAGATCGTTAACGATATCCTTGCATGTGACATCACACTAACTATGTCGGAAGGATCGCAGTCACGTGACATAGGTAACGATATCGATCACCTATATCCTAGCGTGTGGAGCGGCCTTTAGGCTCTGGTGTTTGCAGAGTTTTGCTGTTTATTCCAGCTTTTTCCTGCATTTACACGGCGCTTTTTTGCGTGCGCTTAAATGCAGTGAAATTCAATTATGGAACCGCAGTTTAACAAAATCTGTGTTTTGCTGAATAGCGTTCAGATGTTGCACTTTTCTGTGCTTTTTACACACACGCTTTCACTGCAAAAGCACGTGCGTAAAAAGAATAGACATGACAATTCTTTGCACAGTGGCCTCTGCGCTTTTCCAATAGCCCACATGATAAAATGGGCTTGGGAAAAGTGCAGAAAAGCACAATGTGTGTATGCAGTTGCGCTTCTTGCTGCATAACCGCATAAAAAAGTGCCACTGCAGAATAAAGCGCAAAAAATGCACAATGTGTGAACGTACCTTTTAAATGCTGCAACACTCGCCCTCTCCATCAATCCCCAGTGATATCTTTATTCCAGGCATCAGGAGAAATGGCTGGGGGACCTGCAGTGCCACATGTGACTCAACCTGTCAGCCAACCTCTGATTGGTCAAAAGCCACAGGTCCTTCAGTCACTTTTCTTGGTACCCGGAATGAAGATATCAACGATCACTGTGGGCTCGTCGGAGGGTGAGAAAGTCTCTGTTTGCGAGTCACCTTATTTGTGCTGCGTTTGTATGTGCACCTACGCAGCACAATAATACACACAGTGGGCACGTAGCCTTACAGACCTATATTAGGCTTTCTAGTTCATGTCAGTAGAGCTGCTGTCAGTCCTGCATTCAGACTGCGACACACAGATGTGAGAATCCAACAATACAGCCATTTTTATACCAGGAAAAAAAGTGTAAACACTGATAAATCAGGACCATAGCGTTTAATTTGCACCCCTCCTCCCTGTCTTCTGTTCACTGTTTTATTCACCATTTTAATTTTTTTTTTTAAGTGGGAGAGGGTTTCTGAACATTAAAGAGCCTACAGGCAGGGATTGGGGAACTAAAGGGCTTGCATATTAAAAGACAGAAACAGCTGCTGCAGGTGTCAATCATCTTCCACTTTTCCTGGTAGTGTATAGTACATCCAGTGTACTGTACAGCCGTGCCTGGTGTCCTCCCCAGCATGGGTAAAAAAAACAATATAGAGTAAGCAACGCTATAGGGTAGAGCAGGAGCAGACACTGACAGCATTATGTGTGTGGACAGTCAGAGAGCTTGGCCTCCAGTGATACAGCAATCACTGATGATCTGTTCTTGCCCACAATATGAGTTAGTAACTGGCATGCTCACTATGACCAATTTCTCCAATTGTTTGCCAATAAAAATTAAAATTACTTAAACCAGTAAATTTTGATTTCAGGATCAAGTATCTCCTAAAGTATACTTTGGGTTTTAGCTTCTAACAAGTGTTAGGATAGCTTCTCACGCCACAACCACAGGAGACATTTTTGGCGGCGATATTTCGTCCTGGAAATATCGCTGCCAAATTGCCTCCTTATTGCGGCGTGTATTTAGGGAATTTGGCGGCAATAAGACAAATGCCGCCTGGTTTCGATTTTAGAGCACTGCTCTAAAGGCGAAACCAGGGGACATTTGTCTTATCGCCGCCAAATTCCCGAAATACACGCCGCAATTTGGAGGCAATTTGGCAGCGATATTTCCAGGACAAAATATCGCCGCCAAAAATGTCTCCTGTGGTTGTGGCGTGAGAAGGTACCCTTAGGGGGGTTTAGTTAGCTCCACACAGCCATTAATAGACTGGAAAAAAAAGTATGGTAACTTCCACTCACCCCTTCACTCCTAGCTGGCACAGCATCTCCTCATGTGTGTTGGAGTATTGTCTTGGTGACGTGGTCACTAGCCACATGCTTTAGGCCTTGCATAGGATGACAAGGGTCTTTTGATTGCACTCCTTGTGCTAGGACAGTAACCATCCTAAAGTCGTGCCCATTTTCTTCCTAGAGCTGGGGAAGTGTTAGGGTATGTGTGCACACAGAGTATTCGGTGCAGTCATTTGCTACATCAAATCTGCATCTCCTGGCAGAAAAACGTGGTGTGATTTTGCTCCTGCATTTTTCATAATGAAGTCAATGGCTAGAAGGGCTGAAAAATGCAGGCAAACAATATGCACCAAAAGTGGACATGCTGCTGATTTTCTTCACCAAATTGCATCATGTGCGAAACATTTTAGAATTCTCATTGATGTTGCTGGCATAAGGATAGGCAGATATGTGATTACAAATGGAGGACCTAAGCACAGCTTCCATCAGGTAGCCTGACGATACAACAGGTCTGTAGAACAGGAGATTATGGTGGAGGGGTGAAAATGGAGAGCACCAGGTTATACTTGTTAGGCCGGCTTCACACCATAATTTTTGGGATCCGGGGCTGTCCGGTGTGAACCAGACAGCACTGGATTCAATATGACGCCTATTATATCCCTATGGTGCCGGATGGCAGCTATTTGCCATCCCTTTTGTGTCTGTCCGGCTGAATCCAGGGGATTTCGTTTTTTGCCCCGGACACAAAATGGGAGCTTGCAGCATTTTTTGTGTCCGGGGCAAAAATCAAACAAAATCGGATCCGGCGTGATTCGGCGCCCCATAACACAGGTGCCTGATCGCGCCGCATTTGACGTAAAATCGGACTGGTTCCCAGACGCCGGGTGCTGAAAGAGCCGACACTGAATTTCAGCACCTTGAGAGCTCCCCGGCTGAAACTTCAGCACCTGGAGATCTCCAGCCGCTATGCTGAAATTTCAGCACTTGGACAGCGGCAGCCACTGATTCTGACAGAAAACAGGATTGGAGGGCATATTTGCCCTCCGGTTCTGTTTTGTCTGGGGCTTTCAGGTTCTGTCCGGTGCTTCCTGCAAAATCCTGGACAGAACCTGACAGCACAAAATCGTGGTGTGAAGCTAGCCTTGCATTTAGCCATTGCTGGTGTTGAGCAAACCTATTTGCAGGACCCTGGAATAGTAGTCAGTAGTTTGTGGCCACAGGATTAGAGACTGTGAAGATCTTACTACCTACATCTCTGGCACGTCTGAATGTTGCCCCACATTATATGTATAATGTACTGAGTGCTCACTAATCGGAGGAAGATGGCATGGGTAGTATGGGGTTTGCAGTGCTCTGGTCCCAAGACTAGACGTGGAGGGACTAGTGACAGAATAAAGTTTAACGAAAAAAAAACTGAAGTGCTTCTTTAATGCCTTTTTTGAGGCTACGTTGACTTATTCAGTACTTGGTCAGTATTTCACATCAGTATTTGTAGCCAAAACTAGGAGTGGAACAATTGAAGGGAAAGTATAATGGTGGGTTTACACACACCAATCATTGTATCCAATATCTGAACCAATCTCTGGTTGCAGTGAAATCATGGACAGATTGCTCCATGTTGTACACAGCCACAAAATGGAACTATGTGTCCATGATTTCACTGCAACCAGAGATCTGTTCAGATATTGGATACAATGATTGGTGTGTGTAAACCCACCATAATAGAAACACCTGCACCACTTCTGTGTTTTTAATCCACTCCTGATTTTAGCTTCCAAATACTGATGGAAAATACTGATCAAATACTGAACGTGTGAACGTGGCCCAAAAGACGTCTTTGCTAGGAAGGAGACGGTTTTTAGTTCCCTTCCAAATGTGTATATTCTGCATACACACTTCTCTGTGCTTACTATAGGGCCAATTTGGCAGACTCATTTAGTTGCTCACAGTAACCTAAAGAGCTTTTTAGTTTTGACTTCAACATGTTCAAATATTCCCTTTTTGCTGATTTTTTTTCTGCAGCCAAAACCTGTTCTCTTGACAGTGAAAAAAGTAGCCTTAGGCTGCCTTCACTCACAGCGTATTGCTGTGTTTTGTGAGGATCCATTTTAGGTGCAAAAACTGCAGAGAATGGATCCTCACAGAATGCAGCCTTCTGTGTGTGACTGCTGCTACGCTATTCACCTGCGCTTACTCACCCCACCGCGCTCCCTGGTGACTGCCGGCGATGTCTTCTCATCTCTAGAGGCCGCAGCAAGCGCTGTCTATAGGACCCTGCAGCCTGCCGGGTGACGTCGCTCGGTCACATGCTACATTCCCAGGTCCTCCATACGTCCTGTAGCATCGGAATGAGGAGAGAGCCCCTTGGGAGCCCGGCGATGCAAGAATAAACGCATCCAAAAAAGCGCCTAGAAATTGACATGTCACTTCTTTTTACAGACCCACTTTTGAGCCAAAAAGCGGGTCCGTAAAATGTGCAGTGTCTGAATGCCAGATAGTGAAATGCAATGACTTGGCTGGGACAGCCAACATCACTGCGTTTCCCTGCAAATAGTGGATCCGTACAAAACGATCAATAGTGCAGCAATTGCGTAACTTGTGAACATGGACTTACTACACACAGCACGCTTTGCTGCATCATTGATACAGAGTTTATATGTGTGTCATTTGTCTACAGCACATCTTTAATAAAGTTATGGTGGTGTTACACGCAAGGATATCCTAAACGATATCGTTGCAATGTCACAGATTAGAGATCGTTGGAACAATATCGTTTGTACGTCATTGCGTGTAAACGAACGATATAGGATGAAAAAAACGTTGAATCGTTCATCCAAGAAATGGGATCCTGACCTCAAATCTATCGTTCGTCGTCCAGTTAACGCAGCTTGAAGAAGCCACATTGTTCATGTGACAGCTTTATGAACGATCTCGTTCAAAAATCTCCTATTCCTGCTGCTTTAATTGATCGTTCACTCCTTGTTCTCCAATTTAACTGCTGCGCTGCCAAAATGGATATCGTTAACGATATCCTTGTGTGTGACAACGCATGAACGATAATTCTATATCGTTCGTACGATGTCTGTCATGTGACTTTACTAAGGATATCGTTCAGGATATCTTTGCGTGTAATGCCACCATTAGTTTCATTCACCCAAGAACTCAAAAAAAAAGGCAGAGGTTGTGTCTTTGCACTTTCTCTGCCTTTTGTGGTAAAAACGCAGAAAGAATTGACATGCTGCAGTTTTCAAAAATGCAGAAATTTTCCATTTCAGTCGGGTAAGAAAGTAGTTGTGTGTATGAGATTTCTGCAATCTAATAGCTTTTGCTTGTTCTTTTAAAAACAGCATTTACGGTAATTTGCATAAAAAAGCACATTACTAAAGCACTGCAAATTGTCACTTCAGTGAGGAAGTGGACGAACTCTAGCGCCACCTTTAGGTAGCAATCCTCAAAGTGATAATGGACTCTTTAACAAGCCTTTTACTATGACCAAGGATTTGTGCCAGATCAGAACCCCCAACTACAGACGCTGCATTTCAGAGTGATTGCCCCTCATCAGTGCAGTGTGTGGGATTCTGATCTGGCTGTGTGAGAGGCTAAGACGAGGTCTGGAGAACTACAAAATAGCTAATTCCCCAGACCTAAGGCATTGCAAAAATGCAGTTTGTGAACATAGCTTTAAGGGGCTTTTCATGCTTTTGTCATTGTGTGTGTAGCCATGTTCTGTGTTAAAGAAAATAAACTATGCTTACCCCCTAACACTTTAGATCTCCCCCCCAATACATATCGGCCAACGGTTTTGGTAGACATGGCAGTGGGGTCATTGGGCTCATCAGTCTCTACCTTGGCTTCATCAGTGTCTTCCATTGGGCTCATCAGTCTCTACCATGGCCTCACTGCTGAGACTATCAACGTTGCTGCAATTTCAGCAGAGACCAGGATAATCAGTGGAGAGACATTGTTTTAGGGGGTTGGATAGACTGATTTTATTTTTTTTACACACTTAAATAGTTCAAACCTGGAAAACCGCTAAGCTTTTTGATTGATCCAACTTCCAGCACATCAGCATAACTTGTCTGTATGTGCCCATATTCTGTCTGTGTAGTAGTGCAGTCAGCCTTATCTCCAGATTCTCCCTTAACCATTCATGTTTGACTCGGTGGAGTTTGCGGGTTCATCTCAATATAAGTCAATAAGGCTTGGTTACTTGTGAAAGACACATCTGACATATACACTAATGTATTCATCGATGGCATTCACCCAGCCATGCCAGTGCATTGTCCTTCCTGCATATGCCAAGCTGGTATGTTTTTGGCTGGTACTCTCAAGCATTCTGTCATTAAAACATCAGAACCTGGTGATCATCACTGCTTATACCCCATTACTTTAGGTCTTACCTTTTAGGAAAATTTTGTTTTGAAGGTTAAAGGTTTTTTTTCACACAATAGTATTATCCTTTGTACAGTTTTGCAGCTTTCTGAGATTCATTCTTTGTGATTTCATAATTTTTCAAGATCTGTTTGCTGCTAGAGAATAGAAATGTTCATGGCTTATACCTAGAGGCTAGAAACATGATATCTGAGCACCAGGCATTACGAAAGAGAGCTCGGATTCACAGCTGTGGACCAAGGTGAGCAATACTTTGTAGGGGCAGGTTGTTGGCCTCTGGATGTGGTATGTACTGAATCTGAGATAAGTGGTACACCACTGAAATACAATGTATAACAGATAATGATACTGCGTTTAATTATCCAATGAATAACTTATGTTCCCATAAAATAGTACACCCCTATTACACCTAAAGTACAACACCGAACAAAGGAAATGTGAATTTGTTGCTTGATAGTTGACTTTGGCTGTCTTGTGATGACGTCAGTGCTTTTCTGATCATCATAATGGGAGACCCAGACAATGGGGTTTAGGGCTCTGCCCTCCGGAGGTCACACTAGGTACTACAAGTTTGTAGACACCGCCTCCTCCGCTTTATAAACCCCCACCGTAGGAGACATCCTCAGTTTTAAACTTAGTGTGCTCGGAGGATCACGCTTTGCTTGCACTTCACTGCATTCTCACAGCTTACGTGATGGCGTATGAAGACAAGGTAAAATGGTCCCATTCGGGATCCTCGACAGCCTCCCCGCTCACCCTTGTGGAACACGCTGGTGGAGGTACCGGAGGGCTTTTAGCCTAGACACTTTAGTGTTCTCCCGGTACGCTGTCGCGCTCCTTTCCTTTCCATCCCTCCATGGAGGCTCTGGATAGGGGGAGCCTGGAGCCTTGCACAGCTCCGCTCCGTCCGAGGCCTCCCTAAATGGTGCTTACAGACCGGACGGAGCCAGCCCAGTCCGAGGCCTCCCTAAATGGTGCTTACACTCCGGACTGGTGCTGTACCCCCGTCCGAGGCCTCCCTAAAGGTGCTTACAGACCGGACCGGCACTGAGGCACCTGGTGTGTCTCCTGCTGTGCCTGGGGGTAGTGTCTGGCATTTTGTGTCATGACACTCAGACCGCGCGGTTACCCTCGGGTCCGCGGTTCTGGCGGTGACCCTGTGCTGGGGTCACCCTGGCTGACCGCCCTGTGTATCACAGGGGCTGAGGCTGTAGACTGCGGGTGTTTTTATGTGAACAAGCAGTCTGAGAGTGTGTGTGGTGATATTCACTCTTGTTTCCCGCGCTGCGGGCTCCAGCACCTCCATTGCTGAGGCAGTCTGGAGGAGGAGGAGGCAGCCCTTATGGTGACATCACCGCTGGGCGTGTTGTGTGTTCTTCCCGCGTGTTCCTGGCTCCGCCCACATCTTCACTGTCGGCGGCCATCTTCTCCCTCACTTCCCGGCTGGGATCTGAACGGCAGCGCGTGGCTGCACTTGCAAGGGAGACCGGAACTCGCGGAGGTCACACACACACACCGCTTCCTCCTACCGCTTTACTGCGGTCGGTAAGCCACCGGGATTCCCGGTTTGTTTGTGAACTTTGGCTTATATTCCCCTCACTGTGGAGATGTCCTCAGCTGGGAAGCATGCTGCTAAGGCGGCTGTGGCCACCATTGTCTGTACTACATGCAACGGGACACTGGTGGAGGGGTCCTGCAATAACTGCGGACGCCCAGAGGCCCGATCTGCTACTATTGAGTCTGCAAATCCGGGATTATACCCTGAGGTTCAGGTGATCCCAGGGCCATGGGAAACGCAGAATAAGATCAATGAATCTCTGCTGTCCCAGATGTCCTCCATGTCGCAAACCCTGGAGGCACTGCATAGGAGACTGGAGAACCCAGCTACTCCTCCTAGTTACCCCCGGGTGTCTCTTACTTCTGCTGTAAGACCCCCTAAGCGAGCCCGTGAGGCCTCTCCTGAGCTCCAGACTCTCTCTGAGGAGGAGCGTTCCTCTGATGGTGAGGAAGATGATGGGGGTTCTACTCTTGGGTCTATGTCTGAACCTCCAGATGGGGTGGAGGATCTGGTGTCCTCCATCAATGAGACATTGCGTCTTGTCACTCCTCCTGAGGAGGTGACTGTACACCCCAAGGAGATCTATCAATGGCTGCGGCCAGAGGCTAGACCAAGTGGCTCCTTCATGGACCACACTAATTTCGGAAGGGTGATTAAAGCTCCCAGGTTGCATCCTGGGCGGCGTTATGTCCGTAAAACTAAGGACAATCGCTTTCCCTTTCCCCAGGAGGCGCTCCAGGAATGGTCGCAGTCTCCCAAGGTGGATGCTTCCATGACTAGGATTGCTGCGCGCTCCTTGTTTTCTGCCTCTGATAGCTCCTCGTTGAAGGATGCTACTGATAGACAGGTCGAGCAACTCGCCAAGTCTTCCTATGAGGCTGTGGGGTCTTCATTTGCCCCTAATTTTGCCGCAGTCTGGACCCTCCAAGCGATCACTATCTGTTTGGATGGTATCACTGATCTAGCTAGGTCCAGCCCAGAGGTCCTGGCTCTCACTGAGAGAGCAAGGGCCTATGCGGACTATGCCAGGACGGCATCTTTGGAAACTGCCACTCGCTCTGCTGTGGCCTCGGCCAATGCAATTGCGATCCGCAGGCTATTGTGGCTGCGTCTCTGGGACTCAGATGCCACATCTAAGAAGATTTTACAAAATCTTCCGTTCGCTGGTGACAGGCTTTTTGGCACCGAACTGGATAAATTGATAAAGGATTCTGCTGAGTCTAAGATACCGCAGAATAAGCCTAAGCCACGGTACACCGTGAAAAGGAACCCTAAGCAGTGGTCCTTTCGCTCCGGTTCACAGTCATCAACGGCGTCCACTCGCTCAGACCGAGGGGCAAGCCTGCTACTCAGTGGCGTTCCAAGAGTCGTCAGAAGAAGCCGGCGGGGGCAGCGGCTGCCACCCCCAAGCCCGCTTCGACATGACTCGCCATCTCATCCTGCCTCCCCACAGGTGGGGGGCCGCCTGTCCCGCTTTCAGGACACGTGGCTTCTTCACATTCAAGATCAGTGGGTTCGAGACGTAGTCTCAAGAGGTTACAGGATAGAGCTGACGTCACAACCAATACACCGATTCCATCGGTCGGTTCCATCTCCAGAAAAGGCTCAGGCTTTTTACCTGGTGTTGGAGGGACTCCGCAGAGACGGAGTGGTGGTCCCTGTGCCCACGGAAGAGAGGTTCAGGGGTTTTTACTCCAACCTCTTTATTGTCCCAAAAAAGGACGGCTCTTTTCGCCCGGTTTTGGACCTCAAGTTGTTCAACCGTCACGTGTTGGTTCGGAAGTTCCGCATGGAATCCCTGCGCTCAGTGATCGCGGCTGTGTCACAGGGAGACTTCCTAGCGTCCATCGATATCAGGGACGCTTACCTTCACGTCCCCATTGCACCAGCTCATCAGCGCTGGTTGAGATTCGCAGTGGGGGAAGAGCACTTCCAATTTGTGGCACTGCCATTCGGGCTAGCCTCAGCACCACGGGTGTTCACAAAGGTGATGGCCTCCATGATGGCTCTCCTGCATGCGCAGGGACACGCCGTCATACCCTATTTGGACGACCTGTTGGTCAGGGCGCCATCGGAAGACCTTTGTCGGGTGAGCCTGGAGGTGACCATGAAGTCCCTGGAACAGTTCGGGTGGCTTATCAACATTCAGAAGTCGACCCTGGTTCCGACCCAGTCATTGACATATCTGGGCATGGACTTCCACACGGACTCGGCCCTGGTGTCCCTACCTCAAACCAAGCAGCTTGCGATTCAATCAGGAGTGCAGAATGTCCTCCTGTCTCCACAGTCATCCCTACGGGTATTGATGAGACTGGTGGGTCGCATGGTAGCGGCGATAGAGGCGGTGCCGTTCGCACAGTTTCGCCTCCGTCCTCTCCAGCTGGAGATTCTTCGCAGATGGGACAAGAGGACGATCTCTCTGAATCGGCTGGTGACACTGTCACAACCAACCAGGGACTCTCTACAGTGGTGGCTCCTGCCACTTCACCTGTCACGGGGCCGGTCCTTCCTAAAACCGTCATGGTTAGTGGTGACCACCGACGCCAGTCTGAAGGGCTGGGGGGCGGTGTTCTTGCACCACAGGGCTCAAGGCCTCTGGACTCGATCGGAGTCGGCGTTGCAGATCAACGTGCTGGAGATCAAGGCGGTCTATCTGGCGCTACTGGCGTTTCAGAAATTCCTGTCAGGACAGCCCATTCGGGTACAGTCCGACAATGCGACGGCCGTCGCCTACATAAATCATCAGGGAGGGACCAGAAGTGCTCAGGCCCTCGCCGAAGTCCACCGCATTCTACTCTGGGTGGAGGAAAACGGCTGCCTGATCTCCGCAGTTCACATCCCAGGGGTCGAGAACTGGGAGGGCGACTATCTGAGCCGACAGGGGATGGACGCCGGAGAGTGGTCTCTACATCCAGACGTCTTCCGGGACATCTGCGGCAGGTGGGGCACTCCGGACGTGGATCTGATGGCCTCACGGCTGAATCATCAGGTGCCCCAATACATGGCAAGGTCTTGGGATCCCCAGTCTCTGGGGGCGGACGCCCTGATTCTGGGCTGGTCCAGATTCCAGCTGCCATATGTGTTTCCGCCTCTGGCTCTGATTCCCAGGGTCCTGTGGAAGATCAGGACGGAATGCAGAGTGGCCATTCTAGTGGCTCCAGATTGGCCCAGGAGGTCTTGGTACCCGGACCTGTGGCAACTGTCAGGCGGACACGGGTGGGCCCTTCCAGAACGCGCAGATCTACTCGCGCAAGGGCCATTCTTCCACCTCAATTCCAGGGCCCTCAGATTGACTGCATGGCTCTTGAGGCCTGGCTGCTGACATCCAGAGGTTTCTCTCCTACAGTGGTTGCCACTATGAATCGGGCAAGGAAACCTGTTTCCAGGAAGATATACCACAGAACGTGGAAAATCTTTTTTACCTGGTGTGCCTCTGGTGGCCGCTCACCGTGGCCTTTGTCTATCCCGACATTGCTGGCCTTCCTACAGTCGGGGTTGGAGTTGGGATTATCCCTTGGCTCTCTGAAAGGTCAAGTATCAGCACTTTCAGTGTTGTTTGACAGGCGCTTGGCGCTCCTCCCGAAGGTACGTCAATTTCTGCAGGGGGTGTCTCGGGTGGTCCCGCCCTATAGGCGACCTCTGGACCCTTGGGACCTAAACATGGTCCTGACGGCACTGCAGAAACCGCCGTTTGAGCCATTGAGAGACATCTCTCTCTCTCGTCTGTCCCAGAAGGTGGTCTTTCTGGTGGCGATTACGTCTCTGAGAAGGGTCTCAGAATTGGCTGCACTCTCGTGCAAGTCACCCTTTCTGGTGGTTCACCAGGACAAGGTGGTGTTGCGCCCACGGCCTGAATTTTTGCCGAAGGTGGTTTCAACATTCCACTTGAACCAGGAGATTGTTCTCCCATCATTTTGCCCCGCTCCCGTTCATCAGGTTGAGCGCGACCTCCATACTCTGGACCTCGTGAGAGCTGTACGCATTTATGTGTCCAGGACCGCCTCCTTTAGGAGTTCGGATTCCTTATTTGTCCTCACGATGGGTCGCTGTAAGGGGTCCGCGGCTTCCAAGTCGACCTTGGCCAGATGGATCAAGGCTCCCATTCAGGAGGCTTACCGGTCTTCTGGTTTGCCTCTCCCGGTGGGTTTGAAGGCACACTCTACTAGAGCTGTAGGTGCCTCTTGGGCCTTGCGACATCGAGCTTCTGCTCTACAGGTGTGTCAAGCGGCCACTTGGTCCAGCCTGCACACTTTCTCTAAGCACTATATGGTGCATGCCCATGCCTCTGCGGATGCGAGTTTGGGCAGGCGGGTTCTCCAGGCGGCGGTTGCCCACCTTTAAAAGGGAACCATGTGTTATCCGTCTTGTTGAGGAACTCTTCCCGCCCTGGGGTATTGCTTTAGGACATCCCCATTGTCTGGGTCTCCCATTATGATGATCAGAAAAAAGAGAATTTTGTTTACGTACCGTAAATTCTTTTTTCTTGAATCATCAATGGGAGACCCAGCACCCACCCAGTTGTTCCGTTGCATATTTTGCACTTGTTCTGTTCTCTGTTGAGACAGTGTTTGCCGGGTTGTTGAACCGTCTGTGCACGGCATTCTTCCCGATGTTTCGGGTGTGGTTTAATTTCTCCTCGCAGCTTATGGACTAAACTGAGGATGTCTCCTACGGTGGGGGTTTATAAGCGGAGGAGGCGGTGTCTACAAACTTGTAGTACCTAGTGTGACCTCCGGAGGGCAGAGCCCTAAACCCCATTGTCTGGGTCTCCCATTGATGATTCAAGAAAAAAGAATTTACGGTACGTAAACAAAATTCTCTTTTTTTTAGCGCAGCATATTAGATGCAGACTTTTACAGATCTTTGAGCGGCATGTCAATTAAAGTATGACATGACCCACCCCCTAATCACATGTGGTGTGACGCAGCTGGAACCAGCAAGTGCTAGCCAGTACAGAAGGTAAACGCCATTCTTATTGAAGTGGTCACGCCGGGCACAGGGACGCTTGCACCAAAAAAGCAGCAATTACTTAGCAAAGACAGATATGTTTTGCTGCTTAATTCTGCAAAAAGCGGATGCAGAAAAAGTCTGCATCACTCTGTGAGTGTGGGCACAAAGCCTAACATTATGGAGAAGGTGAAAATTAGCACCTTTGTGTTCCTGTGCACATAGGTACTAATTGGTATATCTTTTGCAGCAGAGAAACATCAACAAGATTGTTGAATATCGTTTTTTTTTTTTTTTCATGAATTTTTATGGACCTTTCGAGAATTAAACTGTGTTTTTCGGTAGAACACTAAGTTCAGGTTGGCTTACAGCTTCGCATAAAAAAGAAGAAAAAAACCTGCTTACGTTCATCTAGAAGTGGGATGAGTGAAAACCGTTGGGTATTCTATATGACAGGAGAGTGCTAAGCAAGGGTGTGATTATTTTTTTTTTAATATTTTTATTTTCTCGCCTAGCATCTGTATAGTTTTGCCATTTACAGGACCATTTACAGTGTTGTATGCTACAGAATAATAATGTATCTGTAAAAAATGGACAACATACGGATGGTCCGTCTGCCACTTGTTTTGTTCTCTCGCTCCTATAGAGTTGCTTTGACGATATTCCCAGCCATTCGCAGCAAGCTGCAATTTTTAAAAAAAAATTTTCTGGACAAACCGGTGACAAAAACTTGCGGATCAGCACTGCGTAATTATTTAACATTGGTATGAGTTCAATTAATTTCTTTTTATCGGATCGCATACGCAGATGTGAGCGAACCCCAACAAAACTACGGGTATAGGAATAGCAGCCAGCAAAAATAGCTACAAATGGAACATTATTTATAGATAAATTGAGAGTTCCTTGATTTTTAGAATCCAGTAAATTCCTAACATGTACTTCAGTATGCCAGTCTGAGCCAGCAGTTACATTATTACTCAAGAAACAGTGGGAGTATTAGACAGATTGCTGGATGGCACAGAATCAAGGCTATTTTTTCTTCACAGGTACTAGGAGATGGTTTGCTTTTTCTTGTTTAGACTTGTGTTCATCTGAGGTAGACTTTAGGAATAAAGTTCAGGGATTGACAGATTTTCCTGGAGTGCAGATAAAGAGAGATTAGCCATAATGCCTCTGGTGTTAGCCATGTGACTGCAGGGCTCATGTGCCATAGTCATAACATCACTGTCAACAACAGGGGCAACAGCGGAGGGGTGAAGGGGTAATCAAGGCTCATTTTGCTATTTGTTCAAATGCCAAACATACCAATCCTTTACACTTAAAAGGTAAGCATGGGGGAACCTTTTCTAACTTTCAGCTCAGGCAAGTAGTTTTGCCTCAATAATCATGAAATAATAGTAATACAAAAACGTTTTAGAAAATAGAGACTATAAAAAAGAATGCTTTACAATCTGGAATTAGTAACAAAAAACTAATAATAAATTGGATGCCACATGCTCTTTAAAAGAATTACCTCTCGTATTTGGGCTTAAATTCTGAGTACGGTATGTAGAAGGGAAAAATATTTTGGTTAAAAAATAACTATTATCAATGTTTTTTATTTATTTTTTAAAACATTTTGTAGCTACAAATTTTGGACATATTGTGCCTAGTTTTTACACATTTGATGTGTAGAAATGTACATATACACACAAAAAAAGTTATAAGGCCGCTTTCACATTTGCATTCTGAACGCAGCGTATGCGACTGCAGCCAATTTGCATGCGTACTGCGTTCCTATGTTTAACATGAGAACGCATGGTACCTGCGTTTGACTGCGTTTGCATGCATTTGCGTTTGGATGCATTTTTTATAAGCACCCTTCGAAAACAACATGTTGCATTTTTTTGTGCATCTGAGAGCACTTGCTCTATACGCAAGCGTCCTCATGCGCACAAAAGATGAATGGAGCTCAATGGATCTGCAGTGTCATACTCATGACATCACAGGCAGATGCTGCGGATCACAGTGATGAAATCTCCATAGTAAGAGCCCGGTCTCTCTCTCTCCTTTCTTCTCCTTTCTTCTCCTTTCTTCTCCTTTCTTCTCCTTTCTTCTCCTTTCTTCTCCTTTCTTCTCCTTTCTTCTCCTTTCTTCTCCTTTCTTCTCCTTTGCCGCCACTGATCTCTTCCTCATGGCCGCCGCTGATCTAAAGTGGTGGCAGCCAGGAGGAGATCTATGGTGGTGAAGCAGGAGATCAGCGGCGAAGATGATGATTAGTGGTGGCGGCCAGGAGGAGATCTTTTTCACCGCCACCGCTGTTCTCCGCTTCACGGCCGCCGACACTGCTGATTGGGTGGCCGGGCACATTTAGAATTACATACTATGTGAACGCATGCAGAAAATCACCGCTACGTTCACATTAGAATGTCTGCGTTCGCACTGCATTTGCGTCTGCATGCTGGACGCATGCAGTTTCAAACGCTACTGTGAAACCAGTCTTAATGAGCTGTTAAAGAGAACCTGTCCTTTTTTGTTATTAAACCACCCCCAATGTTAATTAGATCATGCACTATTTATCACCAAGGCCCCTTGCAAATCAGCATTTTTTGCTCATTCGCAGCAGATCTGGCAGATTAACCGCATATGCCGCGTAACGGCCGACTTGAGGCAAGCCCCCATTCATTCTCGATGGGACTTGCGGCAGGTGCAGTTTTTACTGCGATCCCACAAATCCAGCTCTTGCGGCAAGTCAAAAAACGCAGCTAACGTGTTTTTTTGATTTGCCGGAACGCGTCAAAACCCGCACCTGTCGCAAGTCCCATCAAGAATGAATGGGAGCTTGCCACAAGTCGGCCGTTACGCAGTAGATGCGGTAAATCTGCCGGATCTGCTGCGAATGAGCAAAAAATGCTGATGTGCAAGGGGCCTTGGTGATAAATAGTGCATGATCTAATTAACATTGGGGTGGTTTAATAACAAAAAAGGACATGACAGGTTCCCTTAGGGCCACGTCACACACAGATATCTGTGCAGATATTGTTGGCAGATCTCTGGTTGCAGTGAAATCATGGACACATTGTACCATTTTGTGGCCGTGTACAAATGTAACAATGTGTCCATGATTTCACTGCAACCAGAGATCTGTGACCAATATCTGAACAGATATCTGTGTGTGACGTGGCCCTTAATGCTAGTCCTTCCACCTCACACAGTGCTTCCAGAAGATTTTGTATTATAGATCTATGGGCAGGTGTATGTCTCCCTGAGGATCTGCCTCCAGAGCTTATTTTAAGGGCTCACTGACACTACAGGTACTCTCCATTGTTTTATCCAATACCACTCGCTCCAGTGTTATACTGTGGAGCAGTATCGGCAAGTATTTCTTTTTTACTTCTTATACATGTTTGGCATGAAAAGAAAAAATTGTTACATGCTGCGATTGGCAGTATATATTGGACAGTGCGCACCCATTCAAGTCAATGGATGCGAGCAAAACATACGCCGAGACAGAGAATAGAGAAATTAAGCACTCAATCTTCTGCGCACCAGTAATTGATTCTTCAGAATCCGATCACAGTAGAATGACACTTGGCTCACACTCGCAGTAGTCAAATCAGTCAAGTGTCATTTGCATATAGCATCCGATGTTCTCCCATGAGAGTATATGCACCTGTGAGTGAACACTAAACTAAAGGGGGCATTACCAGTGTGAGACATGTAGATCAAGAGAGCCAGCTGTCAGTCATTACATGTCTCACACTAGTAATGCGCCTTTCATTTGCAATATGCTCTGGAGACAGATTCTCATTGACATCAGTGTCATAGCCTGGAACAGCTCTGCTCATTTACATATAGGAAAAATGTGAATTTCAAGGTATCACTTTATTCAGCTTCTTTTGACCTGCATGACCATACACCTGGTTTAGGAGGGTTTAATCTCACTGACAGATTGACTTTAATCCCTTCCTCCTAATGGTACGTCCTACATCGGGCTCCCATGTATACAGCAGGTGCACTTGATGAAGGTTCCCATAGCTGTCATCTTAGTTCTCCATAGTCTTATGCTACGTTCACACATAGCGTATTGCTGCTTTTACGCAGCGCTGTAACGCATTCCAGCAAAAGCAATGGCTTTTGTTGAAAGGCGTTCACATGGGCCCCGTTCACAAGCAAAGCGCATCCGCAAAAAGAATAACCGTTTTAATTGTTTGCGTTTTTTTGGGGCTTTTTACTCACCTCGCTGCATTTTCCTGGTGATCACTCACCATACCGGCATTGTAGGAACTCATGCAGGACCTTAAACAGCACAATGTGACCGGGCGATCTTCCTGGTCACTTGGTGCTGCAGGGTCCTAGAGGCTGCACTCTCTGCAGCTCGGCGGGGAATCTGAAGACAGCGCTGGGGGTCACCGTTGGAGCTCAACGAGGTAAGTATAAAGCACAGAAGAAAGCACAGGCTGTTCACACACAACGCTGCCTTCTGTGAAGATCTGTTCTTGGTGCAGTTTTGCACCAAAAACGGATCCTCACAAAAACACTGTGTGTGAACATAGCCTTGTGATTCATGATATTGTGGTATATACTGTAGAACAATCAGTTAAACTTTCAAGTTCTTTAGATGCTAAAAAATACTGTAAAAATAAGTTGTTTTTTTTAATGATTGTTGTTCTTATTGTTTTAAAATATATTTAAAAGAAAAAAAACACATTTGAAATAGCTGTGTTCATAAAAATCCAATCAAAGTATAAAATGTATCAAAGGGGAACTCCAGGGAGTGAACTTTTTAGTACAGTCCCTGTTCTCCTACATGATGAAACAGAGCTGTACACTACATTTCTAGAATCTATAGATGGCTTTTAAATCAATAAAATCATACCTGCTCTTTTGCTTTCCCCCTCCCTTGTGGGACTGAAGGCCACTTTACACACACCAACTTATCTGACCAACTTCTGACCAACTTTCTGGTTGCAGTGAAATCATGGACACATTGTTCCATTGTACACAGTCACAAAATGGAACAATGTGTCCATGATTTCACTGCAACCAGTAAGTTGGTCAGAAGTTGGACAGATAAGTTGGTGTGTGTAAAGTGGCCCTTAGAATTTCAGCCTGACAGTCTCATGCTGCTGGTGACAGCAAGGAGGTGTCAGGTGCGTGGATGCTGAGAGCTGCAGGATCATCCTACATTCCAACCCCCTCACACTTCTGTATGGGGAGGGGGCATGGCCGCGGCCCCCCGCCACCCCCCCTCATGGTCACACTACAATCCAACCCCTAATATACCTTCCTATGTAATGTCCTGCTTCATCACGTAGGAGGGTAGGGACAGTATTAAAAAGTTTGTATGGTAAACTACATGAGGAGTAAAAAAAAAATTGAAATCCCACAATTGCAGCTTTTCAATTACCACCCTTCCTGATAAGTATGTAAAAGCATACTGTTGCTAGGTCTTTGTTTTTTTTTTTTTCTTTAAATCTTTCAGAACATTGTATAGTAATGGGAATTGTGTCATTCAAAATAAAAACTCAACTCACAAAACAAGACCCCATGAAGTAATGACTATGGAAAATTAAAGTTATAGCTCTTCGAGCAAATGGAGTAAATAAAAGTGCAAAAAAACAAAAATTATCCCTGGCAGGATAGGGTTAATGTCCCGTGTGTCATTTCTACAGGTTATGGCATGCCATAAAAGTCCTTCAGACAATAAACAATTTGTAGAGCTCCAAATGTAATGAATGGAGACTGCACCGCATTCCGTTCTCAAAATACATGTGGGGCCAGCGGTGGGAACCTCACCTGGATATGGTTTATTGGCTAGCCCACGACCCAATGTTATACTATTGGGTAGTGCCAACTTAAATGCAGCATGAGAAAAAAAATCCCTACATGCTGCTATTGGCTGCATATATTGGACAAAACGCACCCATGCAAATCTATGGGTGCATGTAAGACATCGGGCTGCACTCGGATATCATCCTTGCGCAGTGCGAATGATATTGTCTGTCTCTGCCTATGGAGAAGATTTTGAGCCGAGGGTCATAACGTAATCAGGCAGATTCTCTCACATGAGAAAGTCTACGGCCATCTGACTGAGCCCTGGAGCTTGCACCCACTTGTAAAGGGTTTTACAGTGCTACCTTATACTCTTGTATTATTGGCACATTGTCAACATTTCACTCAGCAGTTTATATACCCTGAACATTGTCATTTTGCATTGAAGTTTAACCTTTTATAACAAAAAGTACTTCTCTCATGACTACGCTTACACAAGCTTCACAAAATCACCAGACCAAATGTTTTTATTTAGCCTAGTAATGCAATCACAATAACAATGTAAAAAAAAAAAATAACACCTTCAAAAGTATATAGTTGTAACCAAGAGTTGTTAAGGCCCACGTTACACGGCTCAACATCGTTCTCAACATCGTTCAAAAGTGACGTCAGGAACGATGTTGAAATGACATTGTTGTTGCGTGTAAACGCACGATTCAACAACGATAGTTGTTCAAGTTGGAGTTGACAGGTTTCTCTGCATGCAGGAAAGCCTGTCAACTTCAACTTAAGCAACCTGCTACATCGTACTGTGTGACACCGCAATAGCGATGTCACGGCCGACTTCGCCCATTCACATCAGTGAGCAGGGATAGTTCGTGGTGTTTGCGAACGATCCCTACTCACAACATCATTGGTGAGTTGTCCACAATATCTGGACGTGTGACAGCTCACCAGCAATGTTGCACAGGTGTCCAAAAAATCAGCGAGCTCCCGAGATCGCAGACGACATTGCTAATAAGTTGTACCGTGTAACGGTACCTTTAGACTGACAAATGTTGGTTTTCACCTTTTGCAGATTCAGTGTTTTTAGATCTTTTATGCAGCTGTTTCTTCGGTTACTAAAGTACAATTATTATCACATTTATGACACTTATTGACCAATACATCAAGTTTATGCAAAGACTCATTATTTGCAGTTTTATCCTTTAGTATATACGAGACTCCTACAATTCTCTTGAATATCAGTTTCTGGGCCAAATCCTGACTGATGACAACCAATTCTTGCCTAATCTGTTTTTATTTGCCCACCTGCTTTTGGAATTGACCACAGGTTTGCAATGGGATTGAGGTCTAATGGTGGGTTTACACACACCAATCATTGTATCCAATCTCTGAACCAATCTCTGGTTGCAGTGAAATCATGGACACATAGTTCCATTTTGTGGCTGTGTACAACATGGAGCAATCTGTCCATGATTTCACTGCAACCAGAGATTGGTTCAGAGATTGGATACAATGATTGGTGTGTGTAAACCCACCATAAGAGGTTTCCTGGTGATGGATCTAAAATTTCATTGCCTTCTTCACTGAGACGCTTAGTTATCACTTTTTCTTTGTAACATGGTCTCCACCATGAAAAAATCATTGTTCAACAGCAAATTGCTCCTTTATTGTGGTGAGAAGTTGCTTTTGGAGGATGTTTAGATTCCACTTTATTCATGGTGGTGTTCCTAGACACAGTTGTGAGTGATCTCACTCCATGGATGAATAACAACCCACACATGAATGGTCTCCGGATGGGTTACTGTGGTGTCACACAGGACGTGTGGTAGTGTCCACCTAATTTTCTCCAGACAATCAATTTAACAGGTCTCCCAAAAAGTCTGAAGGGGCCTCCATCACAGAAAATAACTGTACCCCTTTACCGTCTAATCTTTGTATGTTCTGCAGTTATTTTCTCGGCCAACTTCTCCCCACAGCCCTCCAGTTTTTTGGCAGTTAAAGGAATTAGGCAATTTAGAAGAGGTGCGGGGTCCTTCCTCGCACTAGTTAGCAGTCATAGTCTCCAACCAAATATTCATAATATGTTTCCTCTGAATGCGGCAGTCATTCAGAGTACAACATACCTGAATACAATGACTGTTTCCTTTTAAACTTTGTGTGGTTCGACTTCTTGTGTGATCTATAGCAGCTTCTTGGCAGCCCAGCTCTGGTAATGAGATGACATCTGAATTATCCCAATCCATATACAGAAAAGGTAAATGGTGAGCTGAAGAAAACAAGAAGCATAAGGGTGCATTCACACGATCAGGAATTGCAGCTTTTTGGACCCAGCATATTGCCGCTATGTTGTACAGTACCAACACAGTGGATGGGATTTCTGGATATCCAATGCTCTCTGCCCATCTCCCCCACCACAGCGTTATTTCAGCTGTGGTGCAGGTTGCTGTGCTTTTGTATCCACAGCATGTTAATTTCATGCTGCGGAATCAGAAGTGGCCACCATCGGTTGAATGCAGGGAGAAACCACCCTGCACTATACGCAGATCGTGGGCACAGGGCGGCTGCGGTCTCCCTGCGTTCACCTGCGGGCTCTCGCAGGTCAGAAGACATTGCGTCCAACAAGCAGTACCTCCACATTGTTTGCACATACCCTAAGCCTGCATTCAATGCTCCAACACCATGGTAGAAGAATGGGAATATTTCAATCTGCGACTACATTTAAAAAAAAAAAATATTTTAAGTAAAAATCTATTTTTTTTTTTTTAATTCTCTAATTTCTACGAATTTTTTTTACAAAAAAAAGTCCACATTGACGTTTTGACTATTGCATGTTCTGCTTTCCAATAGTTTTTTTTTTTCTGTGTTTCAGCCCAGTGTATTAATTGCCAGTTACAAGGAGTCTGCAAAGGCAGCTGCCCAGTTTGGAGCTTACAAGCAATCAGAATGGAAGCCGGACAGCAGCGTCATTGTTGTTACAGTAAGTCTACCAACAGGATATGTGGAAAAAGTTAGACTTAAAATTTGGGACTTTTGGGGGCTTCATGCCTCTCCCAGACAGAGCTGCCAAAATGGGCTGAGGATTGACGGGTCGAAGTGAGGAATGCCCAACAAATTCTTAAATAAATACACCACTTGCACCAGAAGTGTACTCCAGTCCCTCACTAGAATAACATTTCTTTCTATGGTCACAGCACTGATAAGATGCACTGAAGTTATTATGTCACATGCTCTTCTTAATGAGTTGGGCGCATCTTAAGTCTTTCGCACTCATTGTTAAGGTACCTTTACATGCCGACACCGCGGTGAGAAATATTGACGGCAATATGTCACCCTGCGACAATCCTCGTCCAAATCCCTGCCAATTGCGGTGTGTAATTGGGGAATTTGGCGGCCATTTGTCGCCGCACAACGGTCGCCTGATTTCAGAGCCTGCTCTGAAATCAGGCGACCGTGGCGAGGCGACAAATCGCCGCCAAATTCTCCAATTACATGCCGCAATTGGGAGGGATTTGGACGGCGATTGTCGCAGGGCGACATATCGCAGTCAATATTTCTTGCCGCGGTGGTGGCGTATAAAGGTACCCTTAATAGGGTTATCTGTGAGTAAGACCTAGCAGGCAGGTAGTTGCTAACAACCTACATGTTCTGCCAGCTTATGATATCTGACAGCTATAAGCAGCAATAGATTGCTCCTGTCAGCAGGTCTGTTGTGTTTGCTGACATCGTGTCAACAGAGCATCTTCTCCTCTACTCGGCTCTGTCATCTTCTGGTCTCTGGCGATATCAAGCTGATTGACGCCTGGCTCTCCTAACTGCAGGGAGCTAAGTGTCAATCAGCATTGTCATCTGCAGTGACACCCTATTGACAGAACAGGCTGGAAGAAAAGATGCTGCTCTGTTGAAGAGGTGAAATAAAGTAAGGGAATCACTGTCTGGGTCAGCAGAGATCGTCCCCATACAGAACAGGCAAGTAGACAGCAATTACCTGACTGTTAGTTATTCCTCATTGTCTCATATCCAAAAAATATTTAAAGTCCTAGATAACGCCCTTTTGACAGAAGTCTGTCACCGGTTGACTGGTGATGGGGCAGGTAAACTGATGGGGGGGCAGGTTGACTGTGGGGGGGGGCAGGTTAACTTTTCGGGGGTGGGCATGTTGACTGGTGTGGGGGGGCACGTTTTCAGGATCTTGTGGCCCCTGCAATGCGTATGCTATTTCCGACTGAAGTGTCCTTTTAGCCATAAGTATAGGAACAGTGATTGCAGACTGAGCTGTCTGTTAACGTGTAATGGAGAGTGTCTGGAGAAGAGATCTAACCAGGGAATTCATGATCAAAGATTAATTACTTATTAACACATCTTTATTCCTACTGTTCAGCAGTGAGTTTCCAACTTCTCTTTTCCACAGTATTCTCAGCTCTGCAGCTGTAAAAGTCTACAAAATATGTCGATATTGCATACTTAGGGTTGAGAATGTCTTTACAGAAGTGAATCTTTGCGGTTCTCTTTGTCTCCATAGTCTCTTGAACAATAGTTTGGTTGTATTTTGCAATAAGCAAGACAAAAAACTTTTTTTCAGGGTTAACCAAGTCTCTGATGGTTAATAAATAGGAGGCTTCAACTAACTGACAAATATAATGGGATGTCCCCTGTCTATAACGAAGATGTAAACTGGAATGTTAAACATAGTTTGCTTAGTAAAATATGTATTGTCTGTGCAGAAAGTAGAAATATTGTGGTTGAAAAACGAGCTGCGGTTTTATTTTAAATCTGTAATTTTTATTGATGTTGAGTTTTTTTTTTTTAAATGAGATTTTATCAATGAAAAGAAAAGTTATCATATAATAATAATAATAATAATAATGCTTTATTTATATAGCGCCAACATATTCCGCAGCGCTTTACAATGTAGGGTTAGAGTACAGAAAATATAATACAGTAAGTAATTACAGTAGAGAACAAATACAGTACAATAATTGGATACAAATCAATAGGCATAGAATCAATGTAAAAAAGAAAATACAATAAATAAAGCAAGAAATGAAGGTGACCCTGCTCAAAAGAGCTTACAATCTACAATGGGATAGGGGTTGCACAAGGTAGATTATAAGGATCTCCACATATGATTTACCTATAGTAACACCCTGTATAATATCAATTTCTATAGATACCGTACAGCACTACAATATTTTTCCACATGTTCTACTTTACCATACAATAGAAAAGACTAAAGTCGAAGACAGTGGAGAGATAGAGGGTGGACGGGAAAGAGGAAAACCTGGGATTATAAAAGGAGTAATATAGCACCCAATAATAGACCCATGGGCCCCAAATCACCTCAAATGACTTCTATCTTCGCATTCAGTGAAGCAGTTAAGTATTCCATATGTTGGATATCGCAGCCCTGACCACAGTACTCCTGACGAGTAGGAGGGAAAGGCTTTTTCCAGCAACATACATTCAAGCATCTAGCAGCAGTCAGGAGATGAAGAACAATTTAGCAGAGTTTTGCCCATTGCCCTAGGGGCTACATTGAGGAAAATGACAGATTGATCTAATGCATTCTCTGTGAATAGAACATCTTGACCAGTTCCCAAGATGGGACTTTAGTCCCACAAATCTAGAAAATATGTAAGGTTCCGATTGAGGAGTCACAGCAACAACAGACGGGTCAATTTTAAGCACCTAAAGGCTTAACAATCTTCTTGAATCTGGTTTTGAGGAACTTGAGGGGTGCAGTTTTTGGAATGGTGTCACTTTTGGGTGTTCTCTGTCCTATAGACCCCTTAAAGTCACTTCAGATGTGATGTGGTCCCTAAAATAATGGTTTTGTAAATTTTGATGTAAAAATGAGAAATTGCTTTCAACACTTCTAACTTCTTAAGAAAAAAATGTTTGAAAAATGGTGCTGTTGTAGACATGTTGGAAATGTTATTTATTAACTATTTTTTGTGACATACACATCTGGTTCAAGGCCATAAAAATTCAAAGTTTGAAACTGCAAAACTTTCACTTTTTTTTCTTGTAAAATCTTTGACATGATTTGCATTTATGAAAATATCGTCCAACATTTACCACTAAAAGTAGGTACAATGCGTGATGAAAAATAACTCTCAATCACTGGGATCATTTGAAGTGTTCTGGAGGGATTACTTCATGAATGGATGCTGGTCAGAATGATAAACCTTGACCTAGACAGGTAAATGAAAACAGGCTTCAGAGCAAAGAAGATAAATATGTACTGTAGATGAATGATGTATAATCTGTGGGAAAAAAAATGCACAAAAAAGTACATTTTTGCTTGAAGAAAATAAAGGTACAATAAAGCAATATGTGAACACAGCCTGAGGCTGCATACTCAGTCAGTGGACGCAGAGTCTTGCCGCTGCGTCTAAAACGCTGCATAGCACAGTATAAGCATAGTGGATGAGATTTTAAGAAATCCCATGCCCACTATGCTTAACCACAGGGATCTGACAGCTGCTATGCGGTATGCTGTCATTCCACTCCTCCGCAGCATGTTAATTTCGTGCTGCGGAGTTGGAAGCGGCTGCCATCGGGTGACTGCAGGGAGAAGCCGCCCTGCACCTGCCACACATGGTGAGTACAGGGCGGCTGCGGTCTCCGGATCACTCAGATCCAACACGCAGCTTCTCTGGACCATGAGCACATACCCTTAGGAATGATCATGGAGAGACTATGGGTGAAACCGCTCCCTTGTGGCTGCAGTGGCGGTATAGATAGAATCCATGACTGTGTGTGGCTGCACTTGCTTTCTGTGGAGGATGATGTGTGCTTGTCTTGTGTTTGACCAAGCATTAGTAAATCCTATATCTGGCCTCTTGGTTCCTCTGTTTGTTTAGTTAGCTGTGCTCTCTTATATTTAGTAAAGACTTAAGCAGCTCACGTAAAATAACTTAGTTACATCCCAGGAAAAGTCAGGAGGTAGACTTGTGAAGCTGACCCATAATAAAACACCAGCAGGGCATAGCCTAACTATTATCAGAGACTTTTCCACAGCGCAACAGCTGCTTAACTTGAGGAGCTGAGAAATAGAGGGTTTCGGATTTCTTTCCATCAGCCGGTTTCCTGTTATTCAACTAAGGAGCCAGGGGGGAAAAAAAGAAACCTTAAAAAGGCTCCCAGACTGCTGGAGTTCACTGGTTTATAGCCACATGGGGCTTCTAACCACTTCAGCTCCACAAGTCCTTTATGTTCTACTCTGAAATCCCACCAATAGATAACCCGGTTTGATGAGAAGGCAGTGGAAGGTCATGCATGCAACCTGATGACTGGGCCTGAGGATTAGGGTATAGTTACTAGTGAACCAGACACCATCTTGCATAATATATATGAAGCGGTAAAATCTGTGTTCATTTATCCTATCTGCGTTCAGATTTTACAGCATGGAAAATAAAAAGGTTCAGAAACATCTAATGTGTAATATTGCCATAGTCCACTTAGTGCGTCCATTGCATAATTTAAACCAGGGCTGTGGTGTCGGTAAGCCAAACATCCGACTCCTCAATTTCCCTGAATCTGACTCCAACTCCACCAAAATGGACACCTACTTCACAACCAGAGCTGTAAAGTCAATGAGCTAAACATCTGAATCCACCCAAATGGACACCTACTCCACAACCAGGGCTGTGAAGTCAATGAGCTAAACATCCGACTCCACCCAAAATGGACACCTACTCCACAACCAGGGCTGTAAAGTCAATGAGCCAAACATTCGACTCCACCCAAAATGGACACGTACTCCACAACCAGGGCTGTGAAGCCAATGAGCTAAACATCCGACTCCACCTAAATGGACACCTACTCCACAACAAGGGCTGTGAAGTCAATGAGCTAAACATCTGACTCCTCCCAAAATGGACACAGACTCCACAGCCCTGGTTTAAATAGATTACATTCTTTACCATGGCAGAAATTAAAATATAAATAACTGTTGCGTTCTCCGAGACCTTTCATACACTGAGACGTGGTGTTCTGGCTGTCTTTGTGGCTTTTTAATTCAATTGCTAAAAACATTTCATGTTCCATTTATAACTCTGCTTGATGTACAGTTCCTATCTAGATAACCTATCAATTAAATATTGCCACAAGGAAATTGTCTTGAACAAATGGATATGCAGTTAATTACAACCTAATTCTGATGATTACTATTGGCAGCCATTTTTTTGTATTTGAGAATATTGTGATACAGAAAGTACGGCATGTATGCCACCAAACCTATGGCAGTTAGTAAATAGGCCCTATTCACAAATAAAATCTTGACTCATTCGTGTTTTTTGCCCAGGATTTTGGTGTAAAATACCCTGAAATGTCACAAATGTTTGCGCAACTCACAAGTTATGCAAAATGTCTCCTCCTTTTTGTATTTTTAGACCAGTACCGGCCAGGTCCACTATAATGAGTAAAGCTGAGATGGAGCGTGGTGAGAGGCTCCCTTTGGCAAATTCATCAATTTACACCACTTTAGTAGCATAAATTAGCCCAGAAGTGTACACCATGGCTGGAGTTTTATTTTGGCAAGCAAGTGGCAGATCTTAGACACACCTAATGTGTTTAAAAGGTGTGCACTTCTTAATGAATTCAGTGCAACCTACTCCACCACTGCCATCTTTTGGGACTGGCGTGCAGAATCACTATGTTTGTTTTAACCCAATGTGTATAATAATAAAAGCCGTACCACATAGCTGTATCTATGGCACGACAGATGCATTTAAAACCTAGTGGAGCTATATGGGCTCTTGGAGGACCTCATCATGGTCTCCGTCATTTTGACAGTAATCTAGATGTATGCAGGACTATTTTTCCCGTTAAATCAGCTGGGACTGCCAGAGTCTGGGAACAGAGACTGATGACAATGTGAACAAAGTCTAAAATGAAGGGAAGGAGTGGTTTCAAGTCACAACCTTGACATTATATATGTCCTGATTATGTCAACTGCCTAGCATAGAAAAAATATGGCCCTGATTCATTAAGACTAGTGTTAATTTTGCTCGTTGGAGTCCGAGACTACTGATTCATGAAGAGGTGCACATGTCTGATAAGTGGCATACCCCTCCATGTGCCTCACCAGTCAGGGCCTGGTGTAAGGTACACTATTCTCATCATGAATACACAAGGTGTCCAGTCCCTTTTTCACAGAGCTAGTACAATTTACATCAAAACACCAAAGGTCGCAACATTTTTGAGCAAATATTTTGCGACTTTTTAAATGCTGTTAATCACTTTGATGAATTGGGGCGAATGTATTTTCATTACAAATTGGTGTAGGCACAATGTTGTCTTGGTTGTTGTACGTTGTTGTACACCATTGCCAGTTTGCAAGCACATATGGATGAATACTGACAAACCCTCCTAAATTATATTGAGGTCTGTCGGGTACCAGTATTTTTGAAGGCTAGGATATTGGTAACCCTGGAGGACTTGATAATCGTGCCATTGGAAAAAGATAGTTGTCTACCAATTTAAGCGCCACATTACACACAAACACTTTACACTAAGTATCATATCTGCACTAATAGGACATTTTTTACCCTGTTCAGTAAGGATTGTTAGAAACACTTGAGGAGACCCTTGGGACTTGATATGAAGTATGCAGGACTGGAATGCTGTAAGAATAGCCTAAGATTGCCTGACAAAAGCTAACAGTCTGGGCGGATATGCAGGTTTAACTCCTTACTAAACATGTTTTAGAATGTATAGAAATCCTATAATATGTAATGTAGGTATGACCACATATTACCAAGCCTGTTCCAGTTGGGTTTTTATGCAAAATGACACAATGTATCAAAACTTTGCAAAAGAAAAGTGATGTTTGTCAATAGCAGCCAAACATAATAAACCAGAGCATTTTTCTCTATGTTGAGTCACATGTTTTGGCGAGCAGAACAGTGTTGGGTTATTAGGGTTTATGTCAGAAATCTTTGTTCCCCTTTTAGCAGATGTGATGGGTGACATTTCTTGGCTAATATTTATGTACAATGCTCTACGACTATATAATATACTATACACGGTAATATAATTGTGACCACAGCTTGCATCCTCATTTTAATGTCCTTTCCTGCAAGTGGAACTTGATGGACATTTTTTGTCTTTTTTCAGGCTATGTAATGCTGACTCTTTGTCTAACTCAGAAAACCGAGACATAGTGAGAGAAATGAAATGTCATTCCAAGTCTGAAAGTATGCTCTCTGACATTCTCTATCCTTTGCTGAAAATGTAGTCTGAATTATGTGATCATGAAAATATTTATGCATCATGGACTTTGTACCCAAACTAACAATGAAATCAAATGTGGCACTGTCACCCACTGTGTTGGCTTTCAGTTTGTAAGCGTAATGAGAAGCCAATGGAGGAATTAGCTGATGGCAACAGGTTGTGATATTGATGACCTCATTAGAACAGGTTATCCGAATCAGGTCAGAGGTGGTCTGACATCCGGTCATCATGCTTTGGCAGCTGTATTCCCAAATTTTGTAATTTTGTGTGAATAGGAACTGGTCTACAACACCTGACAAGAGTCACTACAACCATGGTGCTCCAGCTCCATACACTCTTTACATCCATCTGTTGTTGGCTCTGGTAATAGTGAATCAGTAGGGTTACAGAGCGTCAGTGCCTCATTAATCATATATGATGACCTATCCTATCACCGTCTTAGGGCCCTTTCACATCAGCGGTATTTTCAAATCGCGGCAGATGCGGTGAAAAAAAACGCATCTGCCGCGATTACCGCATAACCGCTACACTTGCGGCAAGCCCCATGCAATGTCTATGGGGCTTGCGGTAAGGGTGCGGCAAGTGCGGTTTCGGCACTTGCGGCAGGTGCGGCCGCGAAAACGCTGCAAGCAGCGTTTTTTTTTCGCGGCCGCACCTGCCGCACCCTTACCGCAAGCCCCATAGACATTGCATGGGGCTTGCCGCAAGTGTAGTGGTTATGCGGTAATCGCGGCAGATGCGGTTTTTTCACCGCATATGCCGCGATTTGAAAATACCGCTGATGTGAAAGGGCCCTTAGACAACCTCTTTAATCAGTATATAGACATGAGATAGCTTTTAGATCATTCCACCAACAGCTATCCCTTCCCCCATTTGATTTTGCTGAGCGTTCATATGTTTTCAATGCAGAGAGTGGAGACACCGCAAACAGCATGTTTACTTTTACAGAACAAAAGGGGTAAATTCTGGAGCACCCATACACATAGATTGAGGCTGACCCCATCAATATCTGCACACCCGGATGACTATAAAAAGGTCAAACGCATAACAAAAAGAGCAAAGGGCAGACACTCTTGAAGCATACGGTGGCCTTTAACCCTGACAGCACAATCTGTGTCAAATGAAACACAGAGCTCCATCAAGCTGCCAGAGTGAATTTCTATTGTGACACACAGAGAAAAGTGCCTTGCAGCAAAATGTCCCTCCCATCCATGTCCTCTAACAGGTGGGACATCTTCAAAGCCTACAGTTTGGTGCTTGGCACTGAGCGAAATCAAACTGTTTTTGTGACAGAGTGGTGGTGGTGGTGGTGGTCTGTCTTTGTGCTTCACTATTCCCCTGCCGTTATGTGTGAACTTGACCTCATACAACAATGAGCGAATGGTCAATTATACAAAATCTGTTAAAATGGCCCGATTACCCTGTACATAATATGTTAGGCAGTTTTGTGTTTCCTGCCAGGCCGTGAGGGCACAATGTGGTTATATTGTTTGGAAGCTACTTTACACTTGTTAAGCTATTATTTGCCTTCTTTATGATTGCTGCTACAATAACATTTATTATTTACCAGTCCAGATTAACCACTATGATTTCTGTTTTCGTATATGTAAGGGTACTTTCACATCAGTGTTTTTATTTAAATCGCGGCAGATGCGGTGAAAAAAACGCATCTGCCGCGATTACCGCATAACCGCTGCACTTGCGGCACAGTTGCGGCAAGCCCCATACAATGTATATGCGGGCTTGCGGCAAGTGCGGTTTTGGCACTTGCAGCAGGTGCGGCCGCGAAAAAAACCGCGGTCAGCCGTGTTTTTTTCGCGGCCGCACCTGCCGCAAGTGCCAAAACCGCACTTGCCGCACCTGCCGCAAGCCCACATATATATTGTATGGGGTTTGCCGCAAGTGCAGCGGTTATGCGGTAATCGCGGCAGATGCAGTTTTTTCACCGCATCTGCCGCGATTTAAAAAAAACGCTGATGTGAAAGCAGCCTAAGAGAAAAATGCAGAAATAACACAGAACTGCAGAAAAACTGGAAGTCTAGTGTAAATGGACTTGTACATTCTATTCCATCTAGTTAATTGAGTTGTCCCCTTTTAGACATTGTACGGACCTGGCTGCAGACTGTTATAAAATAACAAACTGTACTGTACTCTCCTTCCTGGTCCAGTGGTGAGTCTGTGCTGCTGCTTGTCATGTCCAGTATTGGCTGTGGCGCATGGCAGACAATCGATGAGCTCGGCAGCTCTAAAAAAGGTGGTGCATCTACACTGACAGCTGTGAGCTGACTGACTTGCTATTGACCTGACGTCCATTCTGCAGGCAATACCAGACACTGGAAGCAGTGGCCGTGCTCTTGGAGAAAGGGAGTATAGCATGTCCTGTTTGTTTGTTTGTTTTATAAAGAGAACTACAGCCATACCTGAACATTACCTGAAAGGCAACAACCCCTTTAAGCCTCAAGGCCCATATATACTTGAGACTAAAATCAGGTGAACCTGCGAGTATCAGTAAGGTTGGCCGACAGCCTTATGTGTACATGTGTATTGGGGCCTCCCAACTGTTCCCTGACAGATAATGGGATATTTCTGTCGTATGATCCTTTTGTTTGCTGGAGAGCTAAACTGCTGCCAAAGGGAGACTGAGTGCTTCATAAAGAGCGCTCAGCCAGGCATTCCTCTGAAAAGGAGTTTGAGGACAAAGTTTCTTCTTGTGTACAGTGCCAAGCCGGTGTAAGGAGACTTACAGGCCATGCAACACGCCTCTGAAAAATAAAATATGAAATTACAGATGGGATGACAAAATCTTTAGTGACACCTATTGTGGGTAGCTTAGTATTGACCCTTTAAGTCTTGCCACATAACTTAAGATAAAATGGCAAACCAGACACTCTGTAGACACCCTCTGAAAACAAGTGTCTGGTTTGGCTTTTGAACCTCAGATTGTACTCAGTTAGTATTGACTTTTAGGATTACTGTCTCCAATAGGTTGCACTAAAGTTCTTGTCCTCTTCCTGTCTAATGAGGATATTTGCACATGCCAAAAGGAGGATTCAAGAGAGAAGCTGTCAGCCAAAGGATCCTTCCTCCAGCTATCTATGGTGTGTTGGGGGCTTTAGATCTCACACAGATTCCAGCTCACGGTTTTTGGACTCCACTTGAAAATAAAGCTGCCTGGTTGCTATGAACAGCTCTGGCTTTTACACGACTTTCTAAATTACTTATAAATAACTGCAAAACATCTTACATTTCATATCAGTGTTAAATTTATATTTCTATTTTTTTTTTCAGACTTCAAATGGTTATATTTTATTCTTTGACATTGTTCCTGTTGCAGAAGACAAATATTTATATGAACCTGTGTATCCAAAGTAAGTGTTTTCCTTTTTTTTTTTCCTGTGTGTATCTGTAAACTTTTAAATGTGAATATTGCATATTAAAGATAAAGACTTGCAATGCCTTGGTCTGAAGGTAGTGTCACACCATGCAATGTCGCCTGCGACATCGCCGAAAAGTGACGTAACAGCGATGTTGCGGGCGATATTGCAAGTGCGTCGCGCTGTTTGACAGCGCGACGCAACTGCAAATTATCGCTGGTCGCAGGTTGACAGGTTTATGAACATGTTCATAAGCCTGCCATCCTGCGACCAGCGATTAGGCTGGATCGCGCCGTCTGACACTGTTGGCGGCGTGATCCAGCCTATATCGCAGCGTTCCTGAGCCATCGCTCGCTGGGCTGAGCCCAGCCCAGCGAGCGATGGCTCCGCCCACATCGCCGCCGCGTCACCGGCAACGTCGTGCCGTGTGACAGCTGGCCTGCGATGTCGGAAGCGAGCACCTCGCTTCCGACATCGCAGGCCAGATCGCCTGGTGTGACACTACCTTGAGAGTGATGTTAGTAGTCTGTGGCTGCAGTACTGGAGCCCTGTGCATCTTTTCTCGCTTACTACCATCCCTGGTGCCTCTTCAGATTAGAAGGTCGGTCGTGTCATCGTTGCAGTGTTACACGCGCATGGCACATTGGTGGTTGGACTAGAATCTTGCAAAACGTTTTGCTCGACGCTTGTGTGAGTAGGTGCATACGTTTTATATTAGTTTGGATTATACGTGTTGTTTGAAAAGTATAACTTTCTGCATCAGTGAACACATATGATATTAGCAATATTTCTACAAAAAATTGAAATAGTTATGGAATCTAAATTCTGGAGCTAGCATTAATAGTGCATTCACATCTGCATATGTAAAATTGCCTACACAGTATCCTCAGCTAGGAAAAGTAGACGAGTGTCATGTGTTCCTTTTTTCACCTAGCATATGTATGTTGAGTGCCGTGCAAGTTAACATTTTTTTCTTGTCTAGAAAAAAACAGCACACTTGCACAGCACTCACATGCCATACATATGCTAGGTGAGAAAAAAATGCACACTACTAGCAGGGCTGTAGAGTTGGAGTCAGTTGAAAATGGACCGACTTGGACTCCTAAAATATATAATACATTGGGTACAGAAGTTCAATGCAGAATGTGCTGAATATTATTATGTTCTATCTAAATATCTTGATTATTGTATCATAATAATGATGAAAGCCTGATGTTCACATTGTACTACAATAAATTTATCACTTAATCATGAGCCATATATGAAGGAGTCTGAGTCCAGGAAATTCAGGAGTCTGAGTCGGTGGTTTGACGTACCGACTCCACAGCCCTGACTACTAGGCTGACATACGGATGACATATGGATGCTAGGTGATAGATAAATGTATACTCTGAGGCCATATCCATGACATACTCATGAAATATAGATAATAGGTGAGAAAATAAAATGCATGACACTCCAATTTTTTCTGTCTGAGAATCTAGGTGATTTTTTTTTATGTATACGGAGTGTATATAATATACACACACACACATGTCAATGTACCCGTATATTGTTAAAGGGGTTGTCAACTTTTCACATCTATGATGTATTTAGCCAAAATCAAGGAAACAAAATCAAACATTTGCAAAAATGGCTTATTGACACCCCTGCCATTGCCTATGCTTCTCTGTTGACTTGGCTCCAGCGCTGACATCATGAGTCCAGCAGGTGATTGTCGTTACCGTTGGACTCTGCAATGATATTGAGACAGATGGTAGAACACAGCTGAGCCCATTGATTGGCTGCAGTGGTCTTCTGCTGTAAATGTGGCCTCACCACTTCAGCAATGTCAACCAAGTTAAATATTACTGAAATAATGGAAAAAAGAATGGGTGACAGGGTAGAACCAATATACAGTCTGTGTTCTCCATGTTTGTATTTACCCTATTCTCTAAGGGCGGCTTCACACTGTGGTCAGATCTGGTCCGGGGCTGTCAGGGATGAACCTGACAGCTTCGGTTGGATCAGCACACAGAACTGGAAGGCTAATTTGCCCTCCGGTCCGGTGTGCAGCTGCAGCCGCTGAGAGGTCAGGACCGCGGTCCTGACTTATCAGCAGCGGGGCCCGCTGCTGATTGCACACCGGACCGGAGGGCAAATTAGCCCTCCAGTTCTGTGTGCTGATCCAGTCCGGGGCTGTCAGGGACCAGATCTGACCACAGTGTGATGCCGCCCTTAGTGGGGGTTTGCAATGCAATGATCAAAGCCTTGGTGTTGGGGGCGTGGCCTAGCGCTGCATGGAGAAGGCCGCCTGATCCAGGAGCTCCCGGACCCCAGGAGATTAAAGCGGCTATACAGCATCCAAATCCAGCAGGACTGACCCGAAAGAGCTTCCTAAACTCTCCGGAGCCTTCCCTGATCCGATGGGTAAAGTGAAATCCCTGAATCCCGCTCTCAGACTACTTTTCCCCCAGGTCGTCCTGATCTCTCTCAACTTGCCAAGATGGCGCCTCCCTGCCCTAGAGCAGCCCGGGCTTCCCGCCGAGAACATCAAGCGCGGGAGACCAGCACAACGGCCCTCACCCCGGACTCTCCGGTCACTTATGGTCTCATGAAGGAGCTTATGACCGACCTTCTGTCGGAGCTGCGGTCCTCCCTCCAAGACGACATAAAGGAGATGGTGGCAGACCTGCGTGGGGAGGTGACCGAACTGGGCTCCAGGACGGATCACCTAGAAAGTAAAATGATGGAGCTAGTGAACTCTCATAACGACCTATGGGACGAACATGAGCATCTGCAAGACACAATGGCAGCGGTTCAGGCGAAAAATTGTGATATGGAGGATCGTAATCGCCAAAACAACGTCCGACTGAGAGGCGTCGCTGAAACGATTATGGACGCAGATCTACGTGGATTGTTGCGCGACTTTCTACAAGAGGTCCTACCGGAATCAGACCCCCGTGACTTAAAGATCGATCGGATACATAGGCTACCCAAACCCACGGGCGTTCGTTCTGAACTTCCGCGTGATGTGATTGCCAGGATACACTTCTACGAAACAAAAGAAGATTTTCAACGAACCCTGAGGCGATCGCCGACGCTTTCTGATCGCTTTTCTAATTTGGAGGTTTTCTCGGACTTATCTCCCGGGACTCTAGCTCTGCGACGAGCGTTCCGACCCTATACCTCCATTCTTCGCGATAAAGATATACCATATCGCTGGGGCCGACCGACTCGCCTGATTGTAAGACGAAATGATGTCTCCCATGTGTGCCTTCTTCCGTCGCAGGTAGCAGCTCTTCTGAAGAAATGGGATCTTCTCTCTCCCGGCTTATCTAAATCGCCACAACAGGATCCACAGACTCGTCGCTCGAAGTCGCGTTCCCGTCGTAGGAGGATTGATCCGGAATGGGACAAAGCTTGAACTTATCTGAGACCTTAAGATCTTTTTGTATCTTCAAGTTCCCCTCTCCTGGGGTTCGCCGTCCTGGCTCCTGAACAGCACCTCCAGGTCGTACAACTCTTTGCTTCTTTCTATCTTCTCTATATCTCACCTTTCTCTTAATTCCTTCTACCTACTTACCCTCCTCTCCAGCTCTCCCCCCCTCTGGGCCGCCCTCTATGGAGAAGCGTCCTTCTCCCTTACCTCTTACTACACTTTTTCTTCGTTCCTTAGTATTCTCTTCTCTGTTTATATTTCCTAAGAGTCCTGCGACTGATGGACATGTGCTGCCCCGTTGAGCGACTTTTTTCGCTCTTAATAACGACTTTATTTTTTCTACCTCTCAGTGTCTTTTTTTTGACGCTGCGGTCACCTGTTTTTACCTTTACTTGGGTGATCAGTTTGTTGACATTGTATGTTTGGCTCTGTTGGTTTGATTTACTCCTTACTTTTCATTCCCCATCTCCCCAGTTTGTCCCTCGAAGCCCCCTGCCCTGGCCATATTGGGCCCCAGGGAGGGATAGTTGCTTGAGGGCCTTGCTGTCCCCATCCTTCCACCGACAACCCTTCCCGGGGATGTCACAGATTGAGGCTATATTACTACTACCTTGTATATTGAGCTTTTACCTGCATATCTCTAACTGATTATGCCTACTACAATTTTAGCACTTAATGTTAATGGACTTAACTCCCCACAAAAGAGGTCGCTCCTGCGCTCCCAACTTAGAAAAACCCGAGCGGACATAGTGTTCCTTCAGGAGACACATCTCCAGGAGGCAGACAATCGACGACTAGCCTCCCCCTTTTACCCTCACCAATTTTTCTCTAACAACCCGGAGAAAAAGGCGGGTGTGGCAGTCCTGATTGGCGCCTCCCTGACGTTTGAACTGATCAGCACTCTAACTGACCCAGAAGGCAGATTCCTCTTGCTTAAAGCTAAGCTAGATGGAGCAATGTTCTCTCTCTTGGTGGTATACGCTCCCAACAGAGGCCAATATAAATTTTTAAAGAAGCTGCTAAAAGACACTGCCCCCTCGATGGAAGGCCACCAAGTAGTTGCGGGAGACCTAAACGCCCCTTTGTTTAAGAAACTGGACTGCTCTGTCCCCACGGCGTTTAGGACAGACCTGGCTCCCCTGGTGTCCGCCGCTGGCCTACATGACATTTGGCGATACTTGCATGACAACGAACGGGACTTCACCTTCTTCTCTCCCAGACATAAATCATTTAGTCGAATAGATTATATCCTGATCAACGACTCGCTCCTACCCTTGTGCCTAAAAGCGGACATCGACGTAATTACCTGGACAGACCACGCTCCGATCTCCCTCACATTATCTGACTCCTCCCCACGTTCCCCTAAAACCCTTGGAAACTTAACGACTATCTTCTGACATCCCCAAAAAATGTGAAACTTTTAACCTCTTCAATAGAGGAATATTTCCAATTGAACGCCACGCCAGATATAGCTCCGGAGGGTTTATGGCTCGCCCATAAAGCGGTCATTCGTGGGCACTGCATAAAAATGGCGTCCCACTCTAAGAAATTATTGAATGCTAATTTAAACCTCCTGTTAGCGGAAGTAAAGTCTCTGGAGAGAACATACCTGAATAAGGCGGATCCCGTCACTCTGACAGCTCTCTCACACACACGTAGTCGACTCCGAAACCTTTTGCTATCCCGAGTGGAGCATCAATTAAAAAAGACCAAATCCACATATTACGGTATGGGTGACAGGGCCGGAGCCTTGCTAGCACGAAGAGTTAAAAAATTGGAGATACGCTCTAAAATTGCGTCCTTAACGTCCAACTCCGGCACCCAAATCCGTAACCCTATACTAATTGCCGAACAATTTAGGAGCTACTATGGCGACTTATATAATCTCTGTGAGTCGGCCTCTACACCCCAACCTTCTCAGGAGGCTATCTCTTCCTTTCTCTCAAACCTTTGCCTTCCGGCCCTGACTTCTGAGCAGTTGACTTTTTTAAACAACCCAATTTCCCTTGAGGAAATTCTTGGAGTGATTCTTCCTCCAAGAAAAACTCGGCACCAGGCCCGGATGGTTTTTCTTACAGATATTATTCATCCTTTGCCCCCTTGCTGGCACCCCATCTCCTTGAATTGTTTAGGTTCTGGCAGCGAGAGGGGCGAGTTAGACCGGAGGGTTTGCTGGCAGCTATCTCGACCATTCCTAAGCCAGGTAAGACCCCGTCTCTCCCGGGTAACTATCGCCCAATATCCTTACTCAATTGTGATATTAAAATTTATGCGAAGCTGCTGGCGGACCGTCTTAAGACAGTCATTACCTCCCTGATCGCCTTAGATCAGGTGGGATTCATTCCTGATAGACAGGCGAGAGATGCGACTCGGAGGGTGATCAATCTCTTGGAGATTCTGGAGCAGAGAGGGACTCCCAGTGTGCTCTTGTCCCTTGATGCAGAAAAAGCCTTCGACAGAGTTCACTGGGGGTACCTGGCAGCCGTCTTGGACAAATTTGGTTTCCATGGTGATATCCGTTCCGGGATATTGGCCTTATACTCCTCCCCATGTGCCTATGTGAAAGCTGGGGGTTTTACCTCCACCTCATTCAACATCACCAACGGGACGAGACAGGGCTGCCCCCTCTCTCCTCTAATATTCGCTCTTGTGATGGAACCGCTGGCAGCCGCAATTCGCGCTAATTCAGATATCTCAGGGGTTTTAGTCGGACAAACAGAACATAAAATCACCTTATATGCGGATGACGTACTCCTCTCCTGCACGAACCCCGCTATCTCTATCCCAGCTGTCCTCTCTGTGCTTACTGAGTTTTCTAACATCTCCTACTACAAACTAAATCTCACTAAATTCTCCTTACTACCAGTGAACTTAACTTTCTCCACACAGACCGAGCTGCGTTCCCAATTTCCTTTCCTCTGGGCCCCCCGGGGATTTCTCTATTTGGGAATACAAATTGCCCCCATACCTACCCTTCTCAGAGTCAATTGCGAAGCCTTACTGACCACCTTGAAGTCTCTCTGTGCGGACTACTCTAGATCCCAACTGTCCTGGATTGCTCGGATAAATCTGACCAAAATGATGTTGCTTCCCAGACTTATATATGTGTTTAGATGTATTCCCTTTCTAATCACTAGACGCTACTTGAACCTCTTTCAGTCGCTCCTGGGGAGGTTTGTCTGGAATAATAAGCCTCATCGAGTGGCTCTCTCAACTCTCACACTGCCAGTATCGCTGGGAGGCTTGGGAATGCCAGACATTTTGACTTATTATCGAGCCATCAACCTAGACATCGCCAAAATTTGGTGGGCTGAAGGTCCTCCCGCACAATGGCTCCAAATAGAATCTACCCATTCACCTCATAAATCCCCGAGGCTCCTCTTAGAGATGTCATATCTGCGCCCCTCTCCACCTAATTCCCCGTTGAAATCTATGCAAACTGTTCTATTGATATGGCATAAATTGGCGAAAACCCACTTCCCATTTCTAACTAAATATATCTCAACTAAGGCAATAGAACTTTGTATGACCAACGTGTCTCTTGCAAAATGGAGGGAGGCGGGTATAACCTTTATATCAGATATTCAGAATGGGGGCAAGATTGTCCCGTTCTCTCACCTCACTCAAAAATTTGCTGTCACGAGCTCCACCTTCTTTACCTATCTACGAGTCCACCACTTCCTCTCTACATGTGCTCTACCGGAGTGGGATCCTCTTTTAATAGACTTAACGCTTCAATCATTTTTTAAGCAAATAGGACATTCCCAGAGCGGAGTGTCCATTGTACACAAAGCCCTGAACACCAGCCGTGCTACGTCTAAACTACCATATATGCTCCGCTGGGAGACTAACCTCAACTTCACGGCATCTCTGGAAGACTGGCAGGAGGCTTCGGGTCATGCCGCTAGGTATACCCGGTGCATAAACCATCTGGAGCAATCTAAAAAACTGGCACTAAACTGGTATCTCTCCCCCGTCCGAGTGGTGAGATTTGGAGGCCCAAGCAATTCCGCTTCTCCTCTTTGTTGGAGATCCTGCGGGTCTCCCGGCACAAATGCTCATATTTGGTGGGAATGCCCAGTGATCCAGTCCTTCTGGACATCCCTCGACTCCCTACTGACAACCTTGACAGGCCTCCCTATGTCTCTAACTCCACAAATGGCCCTCTTTGGTGTAGACCTGCACTCCATCCCCTGTCCGTTGAGGCCCATTATCACAAACACTTTAATTGCCGCCCGTCAAACCGTAGCCGCGCTATGGAAGTCGGCTTCTCACCCCACCATATCGTCAGTGGTAGCCCGCCTTAACAACCACCTGACACATGAGATAACCCTAGCCCATGACCTCTCCCGCAGGACCAAGGTGCTTAAGTGGTGGGATCCATGGATGACCTCCTCCTTTAATACGGTTATTATCCCAGAGTGACCCCCAAAGTTCAAGGCTCTCTACACCCTCTAGTAAGCGGGGAACTACAAGTCCTGAGACTCCTATGGTTTCTTGATATGTTTTCTATACGGAATACCTAATGTATGATAAAAAATTTTCTTATTTTACTTATTGTATATGTACTTTGGAAGATCTTTGCCTCTCCCACATCCCCCCCTCTGTATCCCCTCCCTTTCTATTCTTAGGTTCCCTCCCCTTTTGATTTATGTTTTACTTATTCTTCATTGAATGTTGTCTACTGTCTGTTAATTTTGAAAACTTCAATAAAAACTACTGGTTTAAAAAAAAAAAGCCTTGGTGTTGTAGTTTTCTGTGATTAATCTCCTTAATAAGTAGTATCGTTCAGAAACATTAGTGTAAAAACAAAGATATGGATTGAACACCTGTCTGTAGGTCCCCTAAGGCTACATTCACACGCCGCGATTTTGCTGCATTTTTTTACGCTTGCGTGTTTTGTGGCTTTATTGCGCTGGTAACAAACGCGGTATGTTCACACACCGAGTTTAATGACTGCATTTTTCCCCCAAAAGCGCAGGAGTGAAGTGATGTCACATGGGGGAGGAAGAATCCTGTGTTCCTTCCCCTATGTGACATGTCGGGCTGTAGTTTCGCTTTCGCAGTGTATCTACATACACAGTGAAAGTGAAATAAAAGTGAACAAAAGGTATTAAAAATAAAATACTTACCTCTCAGCCGGCTGTTCCGGGCCCCGAGGGGAAGACGTCTGTTCGCTGCAAAGAACTGAATTATCTGATTGGCCTTTAGTGATCAGCTGATGTGTGACATCATATCCTGCTATTCCTCCTGCACCCGCGCTTATAAACGCTGGAATAGAGCATCGTGTGAATGGCGATGCGTATTCCAGCGCTTATAATGGCGCCTATGGGAGAAAGAGCACTCTATTAAGCGCAAAGAATTAACACATGTTAATTTTTTTTTTTACTCATGCGCTTCCTCCCCCAAAAGCACAGCTGAAAAAAGCGCAGAGTCTAAACGTCAAAAGTGAAATTCCATTCACTTTGCCGGGAAACACAAACGCAGATGTGCTTTTGTGGAAAAGCGCAGCATTAAAAAACGCGGTATTTACACATGTGAACGTAGCCTAAGGCTGGAAACACAATATCTGACTCACATGCGAGTCTCTCAGACGAGACTCGGATCAGTCACGCTGAACTTCCTCCCCCTGTCAGGACGGGAGTGTGATGCTGCACAAAAACACAAGCGCCTGACACGTCCTGAGAGGGGGAGGGGCGCTCAGGGTGACTGATCCGAGTCTCGTCCGAGAGACTCGCATGTGAGTCAGATATTGTGTTTCCAGCCTAAAGATGATTGACTCCTCATTTCCATTATTTGACTTGCAGCTTCCTGGAAAGATACTTTTTATAAGTTGCTTGCCACCAACATGTCCCTCATGATGTGATCCTGATGTGGGAAGCATACTGTTTAATCGTAGTTATTGGGGAATTTTATTTTATTCTTCTGCACCAAGGGTTTTCTGCCTATGCTACTTAGGCCCCCTTCACACTGCATCATTTTCACATCCATGTGGTTCCTTGAATTTCAAGGACCACACAGATAGGCATTGATCTGTTCTAACAGATGACAATTGATGTCCATGAACCATTTTAACGGATTCGTTATCTGTTAGCAGAGATACGGATGGGAGGAGCTGTATCTTCTTTCTGAGCATGCTCAGTACAGCAAAACACATCCGTGTTTCGTAGACATCCATGTTATTTGACACTGACAGCTATGGATCCGTGTCTGTCCGTTGGTGTCAGTGATTTTCAAGGCAGCCCAAAATCACAACAGTCTCTGATTCTGGGTGCATGAAAAAACTGACACAAATGGTTCAATGATAAAACTGACACACACGGATGGCCATATAGGACCAATCCATGCCCATAAGGATACATAGGAGGCCAAAACATCCAACCACCCAGACCTGCACCAGTCGGAAGAACAAAGACTTTTTATCCCGAATAAGGCACTTTTATCCATGTTACGAAAAGGAGTGGCAGAACTGTCACCCGGTTACTGCCTTGTACATTCTGTGTTGCTGCTGGAGAAAGCCAAGCACAGCACTACTCAGCCACCATAGGGAATTAATGGAGCAGCAATCGACACTGTATTCTAATAATGGATAAAGGTTTCCTATCCTGCTGCTTGGTTGGTGTCAGAACCCGCACCACTCAGCAAGTTATCATCTTGCCTGTGGATCCATGATGGCCTGTTTTCACTAGACGAAAAATTATACCAAATACTAGATTTATGTGTAATGGTAATTAAAAAAAATCCTAATACATGACTGTCAATGTAAGGTTTATCTGTTAGGCTGATTACACTGTTGTGCCTTAATCCACTAATGGCCTTCTTGTGTTGTGCCCAGAGGTGTTCACTCCCCCACCCGCAGACTCAGTCTGAACATTTCCCACCTTCTTGCTGCTTGACTACTGCAAATAATGGGGAAGGATATGGTTTGCATAGAGCAGGATGGAGAAGGACATAGTAAAGAATAATTCTGAGACTTCAATGTGGAGTGTTCAGTGTAGTTAGTAGCCTTGAACATGTAGATAAGCATGCAGATTTACCTCCTTGTCTGATGGTAGCAGTCTGCAACATACCGTACTCTGATTCCAGCAGAGTACCAGACAGTACAAGACTCCATGTGATGTATCTGTGTGATAACACAAATTATATACCATTTATAGTTCTCCAATACGGGCATGTCTCTGAAAGGCATTTATTTACTTAAAGCATATTCTTTGTATGATGCAGGGTCTCTGCAAGTATTGGGAGTGATGACATCCTGACAGGTGATAGTGTCCCATTCTTCTAATACATGTGATCATCTCCAGCAGTGTGCTGACTGACATAGGACATCAAAAGAATGCACATCGTGTGCCATCCAATTCTGAAAAGCATGACATTATCATATCAAGTCCCTTGGAAACCACCAGAGTGTGCTTTGTTTATACACATTCCCTGCCTTTTGTAAAAAAAAAATGTGTAAATTGGTAAATACTTTTAAAATGACAGTGTAGAGATGTATAGAGAGCAACGGGTACTGCCATTAATTGACAAAATCTTGGTAGTGGCACTTGTTATTTAAATGCGTAGTACATTTTTTAATAAATGTACATATATGTAGGATCCAGTCTAAAATGATAAGCATGCAGTAACATAGAGTGACTGCAGAACTATCAATCCTCCCAGCACTAGCACTGAGCAATGCGAGGATTTGCAAATTTTAAGCCAGGAAGGACAGCAATTATGCGGTATGCGTGTTCCTGAAAACAACACGAGTAGTGAGCACGGCCCTGCTCAATTCAAGTGTATGGAGCAAGGTCGCGCTCACTAGAAGGATGCGCCTACTAGTAGGACACGCCTACTCCATATACTTGTATTGAAGGAGGCCGAGCCACTAGTCATGTTGTTGCCGGGAACATGCATACCGCATAATTGCAGTCCGTTCCCAGCTTACAAAGCCAGCAAATCCTCACAATGCTTAGTGCTGGTAGCTGTAGATCCTGTTACTCAGGTTGCATAGGCAGTGACCGCTAAGCTCTGATCACTGCCGTTAACAAAAAGCTGCATTAAGGGGGTTATTACTGCAGGGTGCTTACGGGTTGTGATGGCCGCCTGTCACGAGTCAGTAGGAGCCTTTTGACAGCTCTGCATCTGGTTGATTTAAATTGTATTTTATTTCCTTTCTGAGCAGCCAGAGTTAATGTTGGTTTCCTTGCTGGAAGTTGCTGGGTTAAATAATGCTGGTTGGTGACAGTAGTCACATGACCCATCACCTGACACCAGTTATAGAAGATCCCATTCTATGCTGACCTTGGAGGATTAAGAAGGTGCCTTGCTGTTTCTGGAGTCCTGGTTGGTGCGGTGTCGGCTGTAGCTTCTGTTGTTTTGGGTACAGCTTACTTATTGCTGCATCTTTTTTGTCTTGTTCCCAGTCTGTCTACTTATCCCCGTGTTGGATTACATCAGTTGGGCAATCTAGTGTACTCGCCAGCCTTTGCTCTAGACAGAGGGTGAGGGCAGGTGATAGCCAGGGATTTGGTACGTGATGGCGGCAGGGGGAAGAACCCGCATAGGGCTGCTATGGCAGCCTTGGGAGAAAGACAGGCGAGTGTTATGAGGTGTACCTTCCCGCCATGCGCTGGTTGTCTTCCCAGCGTGACACTTCCAGACGCTGGTGAAGGCTTCATGGAAATAGTAATTAGTACTATACTCTGCAATACTAAAGTTATGCAGTATATAGTTCAAATTCCCCATGAAGACTAAAGAAATAAAAAGTGAAAGTATGAAAAAGCAGCATATTTCATATTGCTACATCTATAACGGTCTGATCTATTAAATGTAAAATTGTTTAACCTGTGTTGAAAATGCTGAAATTGTCTTTTTTTTTTTTTTGCCATATCACCCAGAAAAAATGCAATTAAAGGCTAATACAACCTAGTATGTATCCAAAAATGATATACAGTAAACATGATCTACCTCTTAGTGTGCAAAATACAAGCCCCATATGCCTTAATTAACAAATGTAACATATGGGGTCTCGGAAAAACATGACAGGAACATTTTAAGCCACTGAAATGGTAAAAAACTGTGCACCTTTAGTATTGCCATAATCACACTGACCTGGAGGATTGTGTTGTCAGGTCATTTTTACTGCACAATTAAAGAGGTTGTCCACTAACCTGACACAGATACTGTTTTTTGCATAAATCCTTATAGGAGTGGTCTGACAATGTATTTTCTGACTATCGATCTTTAACCCCTAAACCCTTTTGTAATAATATTTATTATACAATTCCTTATATTTCTCCCTATCTAATCCCTTAAGGTGTGTTTTTGTTTTTTTTAATGTACTTCCTGTGAAGTTTCATTTGAGAGGAGTCTCCAACATGATGTCACAGGAGGCTGGGGCTGCACTCACTCCCCACAGCATCGATTGCACCTCTTGAAATAGGACGTCACCAGAAATAGTGCAGTAATTAGACAAGTGATGTAAAATGCAACTATCAGTATGGGAACGGGTGGAATATTTGTGACTGTAAATATTGCTGCAGTTCATAGACTAGGAGTGTAAAGGTTTTTATTGTGACCAGATTTGAGATCTGATTTTTGGCTGTGTTGCCCTCACCCATGTCCAAGGAGCATGTTCCTCAGTGTCAAGAAGTTATGACACTTGATGAAACTCTTTATTCTATTAGGATAAGACCAGGGAGGACCTGCAACATACAGCCTACAGCATTTCCTCCTTGTCAGTTTCTTAAGGCTCACCACTGCGGGGAAATGTAATTGTTAGGGCATGTAACGATCGCAGTCACAAAGGTCATGGCCAGGCCCGGAGGTGGAGGGGGTCCTGCATATTCCAGTACCTAATTCAACAGGAAGTTCATCCAAGGACACACATCCAGTTGAAAAGCATCACTGCACAGAAACCCATCAGGTCCCTGCACTGCAATACACTCCACCAACCAATCAGAGGCTGGCAACTCATGTCAGAGTGCCTCTGATTAGGGGCATGTGGCAGTGACCTCATGCGTCAACACAGCAGGCACAGTGATGTCAGCAGCCGGCCATTACATCAATTATAGAGGACACTGCATGACGTGGAAATCGGGGAAGATGAGTAGAATGGTTGTTTTTTTTTTTTGTTTTTTGTTTTTTTTAATATATTAGATGCAGTACGTGGACCAGGAAGGAGCCTAGGATAAGGGTGTATAATAAATATATTTACGGTATATAATTTTTTTTTTTTTTTTGCAAACTCTAGGCGGGTTTTCATATGTCTTGCACTGAGGAGAGGCTTTCATTGGGCCACTCTGCCATAAAGGCCTGACTGGTGGAGGGCTTTTGTGGTAGTTTAATGTGGATCTTTGTCACATCTCCCTACTGCATCACTGGAGCTCAGCCACAGTGATCTTATGGTTCTTCTTTACCTCTCTCGCTAAGGCTCTTCTCCCATGATTGCTCTGTTTGGCTGGAAGATCAGGTCCAGGAAGACTTCTGGTGGTTTCAAACTTCTTCAATTTAAGGATTATGGAAGCCAGTGTGCTCTTAGAAACCTTGAGTACTGCAGAAAAACTTGTATAATCTTGGCCAGATCTGTGCCTTGCCACAATTCTGTCTCTGAGCTCCTTGGGCAGTTCCTTTGACCTCATGATTCTCATTTGGTCTGAGATGCACTGAGTTGTGAGGTCTTGTATAGACAGGTGTGTGCCTTTCCAAATCAAGTCCAATCAGTTTAATTAAACACAGTTGGACTCCAATGATCACAAGGAAATGGACAGTATCTGGCTTAAAGGGATCCTGTCACCTCCAGAACACCTCCTTAGCTACCAAAACATGTCCCTGCAGCATCCTGTCACTATTCTCACACTCCTTTTATCTCCTAAAAGCATCCTGTGAAAGTACATAAAAATGTTTTAATACTCGCTCATTAGCAGGGGCTATATTCTTTAGTCACCTGGGGGTGTTGTTTGCAGGCCTGGAGGATCCAGCCTCTCTCTCTCTCTGTGCTGCTTTGCTTGTACAGGCTTTGCCCTCCCCCTCCGTCACTCACAGAATGCAAATCATTAGTCCTGCCTTCAGCTCCACATCACAACAGCACAGAAAGAGAGAGAAAGGCTGGATCCTGGGGCCTGCAAAACAACACGCCCTGGTGACTAAAGAATATAGCCCCTGCTAATTATAATCACTAATGAGTGAGTATTAAAACGTTTTTATGCACTTTCACAGGATGCTTTTAGGAGACAAAAGAAGTGTGAGATTAGTGATAATATACTGCAGGGACATGCTTTGGTAGCTTAGGAGGCGTTTTGGAGGTGACAGGATCCCTTTAAATATGAGTGTCTGAGCAAAGGGTCTGAATACTTATGACCATGTGATGTTTCAGTTATTCTTTTTTTAATAAATTTGCACAAATATCTACACTTCTATTTTTTTTTTGAGTCAAGATGGGGTGCAGAGTGTTCTTTAACAAGAAAAAAAAAGAACTTTTTTGAATTTACCAAATGGCTGCAAAGAGTGAAACATTTAAAGGGGTCTGAATACTTTCTCGACCCACTGTATGTACCAGGATAGGTGACATATTTATCTGCAAGGGGCCCAGGATGGGGGACATTACTACATAATGTGTGAGGGGGCAACACTTATGTCTTTATAGGATTTAGAATGGTAAAAGGACCTATACATCTGACCAACATGTGGGGGAGACACGGCTCAGGCCCAAACTCTATTTACACCTCTGGTCATTACATTCAAATCCCATTCAGTGAATCTCGTGTCACTCAATACAATCGTTAAAAGACATGCAATGTACAGAAAAAAGCGAATACCTGTGAGTATAACCCAAAATAAGATTTTATAAAAAACTAGCTGTGAGCCCGATGCAAATGCATCGGGATTCTAGAACGTGCATTAATTTGATTATAGTAGATAGCTATTTTTTATTTTATTATTTATTTTGTTTTGTTTTTTTACTATTTTTATTATTATTTATTATTTGTTATTTTAAGTGAATTTATTTGTATTAAGATTATTTTATTTTATTTAAAAACCGCATCTGCGGCGCGGTTGCGGTAATCCCCATACAAAGTATAGGGGGACTTGCGGCAGGTGCGGCAAAACCGCACTTGCCGCACCTGCCGCAAGTCCCCCTATACTTTCTATGGGGATTACCGCAACCGCGCCGCAACTTGCACTTGCGGCGCGGTTGTGGTAATCCTTATGGGGATTACCGCTACCGCGCCGCAAGTGCTCGCACTCAGCCAGCGACTCGCAATGCGGCGCGGTTGCGGTAATCCTTATGGGGATTACCGCAACCGCGCCGCAAGTGCTCGCACTCAGCCAGCGACTCGCAATGGCCTGGCGGCCATTGCTCGCGCTACCTGAGCAGGAGATCGCTAGCTTTGTGGCCGAGCCTCTGGTTCTATTTTCGGCCAGCGACTCGCAATGGCCGCTTGGCGGCCATTGCTCGTACTCAGCCTGCGCGAGCAATGGCCTCGCGGCCATTGCTCGCGCAGGCCAACGACTCGCATTGGCCGCTACGCGGCCAATGCTTCGCCGTGGTGACGTCACAGAGTGACATAGCCACGGTCTTTGCCGGGGTCCGACACGGAAGTGCCTACGGCAATTATATAGTAGATAGCTGTTAGCCTGATGCAAATGCATCGGGTATCTAAAATATGTTTTTTTTTTTTTTTAAAGATTTTTAAATAATAATGGCATCATCAATAGCAATAATATAAGCAATAGCATTATTATTAGCAGTAATAGCAGTATTAATAGCATTATTAGCATTAATAATAGCATTAATAACATTATTAATAGCATTAATAGCATTATTATTAGCATTAATAGCATTAATAGCATTAATAACATTAATAATAGCATTAATAGCATTATTGATAGCATTAATAGCAGTATTAATAGCATTATTAGCAGTATTATTAGCATTAATAGCATTATTATTAGCATTAATAGCATTATTAATAGCATTAATAGCATTAATAACATTATTAATAGCATTAATAGCATTATTGGTAGCATTAATAGCAGTATTAATAGCATTATTAGCAGTATTATTAGCATTAATAGCATTATTATTAGCATTAATAACATTAATAATATCCTGAATAGCATTATTAGTAGCATTAATAGCAGTATTAATAGCATTAATATCATTATTATTTGCATGTTTATTTTATATTAATATATTATTAATTATATTATTTTGTATATTAATTTTTTATTTTAATGAAAATTATTTTATTTTATTATATTTTAATTACTTAATGTAATTAATATCTTAATTTAATATATTATTTATTTTTTTTTGTTATTATTATTTTTTATTTTATTATTTATTTTGTTTTGTTTTTTTACTATTTTTATTATTATTAAATTGATTTATTATTTGTTATTTTAAGTGAATTTATTTGTATAAAGATTATTTTATTTTATTTAAAAACCGCATCTGCGGCGCGGTTGCGGTAATCCCCATAAAAAGTATAGGAGGACTTGCGGCAGGTGCGGCAAAACCGCACTTGCCGCACCTGCCGCAAGTCCCCCTATACTTTCTATGGGGATTACCGCAACCGCGCCGCAACTTGCACTTGCGGCGCGGTTGCGGTAATCCTTATGGGGATTACCGCTACCGCGCCGCAAGTGCTCGCACTCAGCCAGCGAGTCGCAATGCGGCGCGGTTGCGGTAATCCTTATGGGGATTACCGCAACCGCGCCGCAAGTGCTCGCACTCAGCCAGCGAGTCGCAATGCGGCGCGGTTGCGGTAATCCTTATGGGGATTACCGCAACCGCGCCGCAAGTGCTTTCACAGGGGCACTGGGGCACAGGGGCACAGGCTCCGGAGCACTGTGTCAGCATGTGCTGACAGCAGCTGCTCCGGAGCGGGATGACAGGGGCACTGGGGCACAGGGGCACAGGCTCCGGAGCACTGTGTCAGCATGTGCTGACAGCAGCTGCTCCGGAGCGGGATGACAGCGGCGAGGGGTCGCAATGCCCGCTACGCGGGCAATGCCTCGCACGTGGTGACGTCACATAGTGACAAAGCCACGGCGTGCCGGGGTCCGACACAAACGTGCCTACGGCAATTATAGAGTAGATAAGGGGATATATTGTTCCCATCAGTGATCTCACAGGGTCCTAGTGCTCCTGTTTTTATAATCTTCTCAGCCACCATATGCTTTTCTAGGCCATTTTTCAGTCCTAAAACCCGTAATAAACCTGCAAAAGTAAGATAATGAGAATTACTCTGTGCCATGATGCAGTACAGCTAAATATGCTTCCCCAGACGCACAACCAGCTGAAGTAGACTCTGAGGTCAGCAGACCCCTATACCCCTGGGCCCAGTTGCGGTCGCGACCCCTACAACCGTAATCGTTACACTGCGGCTGACTAGTCTGGGAAGCTTGCCATTTGTGATCACCTTTTCAGTTTGCCATATATATATTTCTTTTTTTTTATTTTTTTTTTTTTATTACTAAAATAATCTCTGTGGCGCAGTCACTTTTTTCTTTGTTTAGAGAAATGTACAATTTGAGTATGTTTCCTGAGCATGTTGTTAATTATTTTTAATACTCCATCGTTCCTCTGCTATTTATATTACTCCAGTGTTGGAATTGTCACTGTGTTGAAATGTAATAGTTTGAAGAGATTTATAGTCTTTTTCTCTGCGCCTGTATTCTGTCTAGACATCTGACCATTGTTTTAGAGTAAGTAAATTAGAAACAGTTTTTTAAAGAATCCATAAAGTACTAATTTTCACCCAGCAAACAATATGTCTGTTTGTCTATATTGGAATGTCTTTATTTATTTTCCTCATTTATATCGCACCATCATATTCCACAGAACTTTACAAACATCATCACTTGCTCACAATCTATATTCCCTATCAGTATATCTTTGGAGTGTAGAAAGGAGTCGAAGAACCCATAGGAAACCCACACTAACACAGGGAGAACATACAATCTCCCTGCATTGCATAGAATTTTAAAAGCACCAACTGTCGACCTGTATGTGCAATGTGCAAATCTGTGTTCACTGAATACTGATTTTTGCACACAAAATGAGAGTGGAAAAAAAAAAAATCAGTCCACGAGGAGAAAGAAGCAAATATTCATGTACTATTAGTTTTTTAAATACAATTAAAGCAACGGTTACTCTTTACAATGACATCATGGAATGGTGGAGCTGGGAGGGACCTCCTGGGTCATCAGGTCCAACCCCCTGTTCAAAGCGGGATTCACTAAATCATCCCAGACAGATGTCTGTCCAGCCTCTGTATGAAGACTTCCATTGAAGTCACATTATCCAAAAAAAAAAAAAAAAAACATTGCTACGTTGCCAAAATGCCTGTGCTGCCCTGAATCTGGTGCTACAATAAGTTTTTTTTCTATAGTGCCTCTGTTGTGGAGATAACCCCTTTTTTCTATTTTGGTGCCAAGATGCTTGTGGTCCATGAAGGCTTTCGAAAGTGTTTTTTTTCAGCGGGTGTGTAGTCATTAACCTCTTTGAAGCTGCACAATCACCTCCTGGCAGCATCTAAAACTGGTTGAACAGCGTGATCTTGCAAGATTGCCTGTTCTTGTGAGACCACACTGTAAGAATACTAACCTGAGCACACATCACAGGCTAGTCACTTACATGTATTTAAGTAAAATTAAAAATTGTTCCCAGGCAGCAAACCCCGTTGGGCTTGCCAGCTTTTCTGCAGTTTAATCCCCTTAAAGCTGTGATCAATAGCGATTGCAGCATTGCAGTGGGTGGGAGAGGAACATGCTCCTCTGTCTATCAGGACCACCATATAGTGATGGAGACCTGAGCAGCATGCCACAATACAGCTGATGAGACTGCACCCCTCAAAGTTCTCAAAACCACATCCAAGAAGATTATTAAAGGGATCCTGTCACCTCCAAAACGCCTCCTAAACTAGCAAAACATGTCTCTGCACCATGTGATTATAATTAGCAGTGACTATATTCTTGAGTCACCAGGGCGTGCTGTTTTGCAGCCTCGAGGATCCACCCTGTCTCTGTGTGTTCTGCTGTGATGTGCAGGCATTGCCTTCCCCCCTCTCTATCACTCACAGAATGCAAATCATTAGTCCTGCCTTCAGTTTCACAGCAGCACAGACAGAGAGAGGGTGGATCCTCGAGGCTGCAAAACAACATGCCCTGGGGACTAAAGAATATGGCCCCTGCTAATTATAATCACTAATGTGTGAGTATTAAAACGTTTTTCTCCACTTTCACAGGATGCTTTTAGGAGACAAAAGAAGTGTGAGATTAGTGATAGGATGGTGCAGGGACATGTTTTGATGGCTTAGGAGGCGTTCTGGAGGTGACCGGATCCCTTTAACCCTTCAGGAGCTTCACAGGAACTAAAGCATTGTGGAAGAAAAAAAATAACATTTTATTTTTTCCCACAAAAATGTTAATTTAACCTGATATGTTTTGATTTTCACAACTGTAAAAAGAGAAATTGGACCCTGCAATTTGTTGTGCAATTGCTCCTGAGTACGCTGACACCACATATGTGGTGGAAAACTACTGTTCCGGCGCACGGCAGGGCACAGAAGGGAAGGAGCGCTTTTTGACTTTTGAAGTGCAAAATTGTCTGGAATTGATAGCAGACGCAATGTCATGTTTGCAGAGCCCTGACATGCCTAAAACAGTGGAAAGCCCCCACAAGTGACCCAATTTTGTAAACTATGTATGGTGTCCACCTTTGAAACCAAAGGTACCTCACAGAGTTTTATCACATTAAACCGCAAAGAATATAGTTTAAGCACCACATTTTTTTATTTGAACAAGGGTAACCTGAGAAATTGGACCATACAATTTGTTGTGTAATATCTCCTGAGTACAACAATGCCCCATATGTGGGGGAAAACTACTGTTCCCTTCCTGCACGGCAGGACTCAGAAGGAGAGAGAGCTATTTGAATTTTGGAGGGCCGTTTTGACTGAAATACATTCCGGGTGCGATGTTGCATCGGCAAAGCCCATGAGGTGCCACAACATCAGAACCCCCATGAATGACCCCATTTTACAAACTACGTCCCTCAATGAATTCATCTAGCGGTGTGCAGTGAGCAACCTAACACCACAGGCGCGCCACAAAAATTTATACCATTGGGCATTTTTTACTAAAATGTTTTTTAATGCCAACTTTTTAATTTTTAAAATGGCTAAAAGAAAAAAATGGACCACACATTGTTATGCAATTTCTTTTGCGTACAAAAATACCACATTGATTTGGTCAGAAATTACTTTTCAGGCTCAGTGCAAATCTCAGAATGAAAGCAGCACCATGGTCCAGATTTTACTATTTTATGGTTCGTGGATGCCATGTACATTGACTGAGCCCTTGAGGTGCCAGAACAGTAGGACTGCCCTCCCCCCATAAGTGACCTCACTTTACAAACTACACCTCTCAGTGAATTCATCAAGGTTTGCAGTGATCATATTGACATCACCGGTGCTTCACAGAATTTTATACCATTGGGCAGTGAAGAAAAAATGATTACATTTATTCCACAATAATTTTGTTTTAGTCCCAAATTTTATATTTCCATATTGTAAAGATGGGTAACAATGTAACCAAAATTTGTTACCCTGTTTCTGCTAAACGTGGCAATACCCCATGTGGTGGTACAGTACTGCTCAACCACATGCAGAACTCGGGATGGAAGGAGTGGTGTTTGACTTGGCACCCAGATTTTCCTATAATAGTTTTCAGACTCGATTTACAGAGCCTCTAAGTTCCAGAACATAATTTCCCCCAAGTGACCCCATTTTGAAAATGTCACCTCTGGGGATATATCTGCAGGTGTAATGGCCATTTTCTCATCGCCACGACAGCACCCACTGAGAGAGGGGATCCACCCCCAGGGACAGGAAACCTACAGATAAAAAGGGGCGGTCCCCTTCGCCTCCTCAGTTGGTTTCCTGTCCCTGATGGGAACCTACAGCAAGCTGGAAGAAGCTTACCTGGGTCCAATCAGCCTCTGTGCAGTCTCCATTGTGGACGGCAGGGCCTGGGGCTTCAGAGGCAGCGTTGGGAAGTCCTGCCTGCAGGCTCTCCCCTCGTCTGATGGATGGGCGTCCTGTCAGTGCCGGTGTTGTAACCCCCTGGCTGACGCTGGAGTGTGGGGGCTGCAGCACTTGCTGCTTGGTGGTGGCGGCTCCTGGCCGGGTGATAGGCCGGTAGGCCGCGAGTCGGGAAGGCTGGTACGCCGCGCCAGGTGTCTCCGGGTGTGCGGGGCATTGAGTGTGGGCGCGGCCAGGGCTTCTCTATACCCACTGGTGTACAGCCGGAATCCTCTTCCGGTCAGGGCAGGTGCATCGGCGCCCCAAGGCCTGAAGTTACGCCACTGATTCATAGGCTACTTCTCATTGGAGGTTTCTCTGGACTCCTCAGAGGATGGTATGCAGGGATCTCACTCAGTTGTATTCCATTTGTCATCATCAGGGGAGGTCATGCTTTCCCTGGGACGGTATAGACACACTCGTTGAATTCTGTTCGGAGTACATTGGGGGGCTACCCGTTTGGGCCGTCGGCCGTTTTCAAGATGATGTTTTGCATACCTGGTTTATAGTGCCTAAGGTAGATTCGGCAGTGGCCTCCACTTCACTGCGTTCCTCCTTGCCAGTGGAGGATTCTGTTCTCCTATCTGATCTGCTGGTTAGTAAGGTGGATATGCTCCTGTGGCCATGAAAAAAAAAAGGGGGGAGACCTGCATGGGGGCCCTAATGCCTGCTGTTTCAGCTACATGTGCGGCTAGTTCTATGCTGGTGTGGATTGACCTACTGGGTACCCAGTTCCGTACGGGGGCGTCACAAGTCAACTTATGGTTCTCTGCCCCATTGTTTCCTGGGGGTGCTGCCTACTGGGCAGACGTATCGACAGATTCCCTGCATCTGGCAGCGAGGTTGGCGGGCTTATCCAATCCTGCTAGATGGGCCCTTTGGATGAATTGCTGGAAGGGGGATGCACAGGCCAAGGCCACGTTATGCACATTGCCTTGCCAGGGTGAGTCCTTGTTGGCAAGGCTCTAGATGATCTCCTCTCCGAGACGGCTGGCCCATTTTTGTTCCTCTACAAAGAGGGACAATAAGTTCCGTTAGTCCTGCCCCACCAGTTGGGGGACGATTGCGGGTTTTTCAGCGCTATGGCAGGCTATTATATAGCTTTGGATCCTGGATATTGTATCTTCGGGTCTGATGTTGGATTTGAGGTTTTTTGTCCGAATTCTTTTTTGTGCAGCCTTCCCCTCCATCTCCTTTGCAGCAGCAGGCACTGGAGTTGGAGGTTCGGAGTTGTTAGGGAATCACTTCTTGTTGCAGGTCCTTGGGGGCCCCGGAGGGAGGGGGAGTTTGCTCCCTTTTATTCCTGGTCCCTAAACCTGATGGGTCCTTCCGTGCTATTATTTACTTGATGCTTTTGCACACTTTTTGCGGTTCTCTAGTTTCAAGATGGATTCCATTAAGTCTGCCATTTAGGTCTTAATTCCTTGGGGCTTGGCGGGTTTGGATTTGACAGATGCGTATTACCATCTGGCAATTCATCCCGATCATCAGACGTTCCTTCATGTGGCACTCATGTTTGAAGGTCAGCTCCGGCATTATTCAGTTTGCAGCAATACCGTTGGGTTCGCCATGGCCCCGCGTATATTCACCAAAGTGAGGTCAGAGGTAATAGTCGTTTTGCGTCATCAAGATTTCTTATTGTGCCATCTCTTGCTGATTTTTTTTAATCGTGGGGACTTCTGCTCCTCTGTTCAGCGAACGCCTGTCTCGGATCATTTCTTTTTTACAGGGCGGGCTGGTTGATAAATTGGGAAAAGTCTAGGATGGTTCCTCTGCCTTGTCAATCCTTCTTGGGTCTGCTCCTGGTTTCTATCAGTCTGCTGTGCTTTTTTCCGGATGACAAGACTCAGGTGGTACTAGCCATCCTCGCGTATCCTTGCGATCAGCTATGTCCTTGTGGGGTCTTTTGTCTTGTTTTCCGGTAGTGTTATGGGCTCGGTTCCGCACCAGATGTCTTCAGCAGGAGATTCTCTGCAGGCTGAGGAGGTTTTGCGGGGGTCCTTAGTCGGTTCCTTTTCCCTTTCTTCGGGGGTCATTGCTTCCCTTTCCTGGTGGTTGACTCCAGGAAGTGTTCCGTGGTGGGTTCCCCGTCTCAGGTAGTAGTTACGGGTGCTGGTCCTGAGTGGTGGGGTGCCCATCTGGGGTCACTGTGGGCCCAAGGTCAGTGGTCGGTCCAGGAGGAGGATGATTCTTCTAATATCCGGGACCTTAAAGCGATCCTTCAGGCTTTGCTTCACTTTCTCCCACAGTTGTTTCGCCAGCATGTCAGAATCCTGACAGACAATATGACTTGTGTCGCATGTATCAATGCAGTATGCGTTCACGGCCTCTGATCTCTACTACATCCGCGATTCTCCCGTTGGCCGAACGTTGTCTACTCTCCTTCACAGCCCTTCCTATTATAGGGACGGATGACTCCACGGTGGATTTCCTGTGTCGGCAGACTCTGCGTCAGGGCGATTGGCCATTGGGCACCCGAGGGTTCCGGCAGATTGTATGCCTGTGGGGTGTCCTTTATGGCGCCCTGTTCGCCACCAGAGTGAATCGTTAGATCGAACCTTTTGCCTCACTCTATATCAGGACTGTCCGATTGTAGTGGCCTCTCTCCAGGCTCTTGGAACTTCCATCTCGCAGATGCCTTTCCTCCACTGTCCATTCTTCCATTAGCGATCTGGCAGTTCTGGGAAGAAAGGGCTAGGGTCATTCTCATTGCTCCTTTCTGACCGAGGAGACCATGGGTTTCCGGGCTCCGAGCCATGTCCTTGTCGGATCCATGGATCCTGCTGTCATCCCCATGCCTCTGCTGTCTCGGGGTCCGTTCCGTCATCCTCAAGTGCATGGTCTACACTTGGTCGAGGCTTTAAGTGGCGGTTATTAACATCCAGGGGGTTCTCAGCTGATCTGGTTTCCACCCTTCTCCTGAGTAGGAGGCCCTCGACTCCTAATGTCTACTATAGCAAGGGCGTTCGTTTTTGTCTTTTCACACTGCCCTGTTTTCTGCGGTGGTCCCTACCCAGGCTATTCTGGAATTTCTCCTACAGGGAAGGGTATTCGGGGTGTCAGTTAGTACTCTTAAGGTTTGGGTGTCTGCCTTGGCAACCTTGTATGGGGCTACTGTTGCTGGGGTTAGATGGATTGCTAGGTTTATTTCTGCTTGTGGACGCAGCGCTCTGGTTCACATTGCCAGTGTGCCTCCTTGCGACCTGACCTTGGTTCGGGAGGCGCTTACTAGTTCTCCGTTTGACCCATTGGACTCTTCCTCTCTGACGGTTCTTTCTCTTAAGACCGCTTTGTTAGTTGTTCTTACCTCTGCACACCGAGTTAGTTCCATTCCCGGCACTCTCCATAAACTCTCCGTTCTTCTCGGTCTTTCCTGATAGGTTGGTACTGAACCTGATCCCTCTTGTCTGCCAAAGATAGTCTCTAGGTTTCACCACAGTCAGGAGATCTTTCTACCCTCCTTTTTATCCTGACCCGGTTCCCCTGTTGAACAAAAGTTTAATGCGCTCGATGTTAGACGAGCCGTCCTCTCTTACATTGATAGGACTCTGGCAGGGAGGAAGTGTAGGGCTCTGTTTGTCTCCTTTCAGGGCTGGTCGACGGAGTCTGTTGTCTCTCAGAAGTTCCTTGTCCCGCTGGATCGGAGAAGCTGTTTGCTTGGTGTATTGGGCTACGGTTGTGCTTCCTCCGGACGATGTTTGGGCCCATTCCACTTGGGCGATGGCTTCCTCCTGGGCTGAATCGGCTGACACGTCTAGTGGATACGTAAGGCGGCAACCTGGTTCTCACCTGCACCTTTCTATGACCACTATAGGCTTCACCTATCGTTTGTTTCTGATTTGTTTTTGGGAGGTCTGTCCTCCACACAGTGGTGCCACCCTGAGCTTTAATCTCTGTAAGTCTCTCAGTGGGTGCTGTCGTGGCGATGAGAAAAGACCAGATTACTTACCGGTAATCTTGTTTTATGGAGCCACGACAGCACCCACTCACTTTCCCCCATTTCCTTGTTTTATGCACAGTTTTTGTCCTTCTGTTTGTCACATGTGTGGTGGTGATATTGTTAATGAAATTGTCTTATTCAAACTTCTACTAATTCTACTCCTTGAGGAGGCGAGGAGGACCGCCCCCTTTTTATCTTTAGGTTTCCTGTCCCTGGGGGCGGTTCCCTCTCTCAGTGGGTGCTGTCGTGGCTCCATAAAACAAGATAACCAGTAAGTAATCTGGTCTTTTGACTCCATGGGTGTTTTCCAGAAACAAGCAGCAATGGATGTTGCTGAGGGAAAATTTGAAGTCTAAAATTGTAGTGCCCGTACATTGTGCTTCTGGAGATACGCGCCCCTTACATTAAGCGGGTTGTCCTCTCTAAAGTAATGCCAAACATGTGGGCACTAAATTTGATTTAGTCACACTGTGGGGCTCGGAAAGGAGGGGGGGGGGGCATTTGGATTTGGAGGGCAGGTTTTTCTGGATTTCTTTTGTTTGTACATAATGCCTTTCCAGAGCCTTGAGTGACATGAAATCCCGCCATGTTTCCATTGACAGATGGCGGGGCCTGAGTGGCAACTTGTTGAAAATTTTACATAACAATTTGAGTCACGTTTATCCTGTGCTCTACACTAAGCACTTACATTGCGATTACCATCTAAATTTCTGAATAACGTGATTCAGATGAGACCCCCCCCCCCCCCAGGGATTCATTCACTACAGTGAGACAGCAGAGTTACTCTGGTCGCTGTCTGACCTCTGTTCAGCTGTGTTCTTTTTGAGCAGGAAAACAGCATAAAAAGACATACTGCTGGATCAAAGGCTAGACAGTCCAAAGTAACTCCCTCTGCCTCATTTAGGGAATGTTCGGTCAGGGCTATTGTCTGAATCACATATTTCAGAGATTTACACGTAAACCCCGATGAAAGTGCTCACCTTAGAGCACAGGATAAATATGAGAGGAGCCTTACTACAAGCTTTGCAAAGAAAAAATAAATCAACAGTATGTCAGGAATTGGTTTTATTAATTTTTCTTGCTGTTCACCATGCAGTATATAGACATTTTATTCTTCAAGTTGGTGTGATTACAGCAATACCAGATTTATATCAGTTATTTGTATGTGGCTACATTCACATGCTAAAATTTTTTTTTTTTTTTGCTACAAAACAAAAAATATTTAACATCACCATATTTTGAGAGCTATAGTTTTCCGAATTTCTGCTTTCAGAGTCATGCAAGGGCTTGTTTTTTGCAGGATGATATCTGCCTTTTTATACACCATTAAACAACTGAATGAACATCCTCCGCGCCAGGTGATTCCATAATTTTTGCCAGGGGTTGTAATCGAGAACCCCCACCCTGTGTCTCACGGTTGTCTTTCAGCTTGGTGCATTAGCACCAGGTCTAGCTAACCGCTACCAAGAGCAGCTCTCCAGATGGTGACTTTAGTTGAACCACCATAGAAGAGCAGATCTAATTGGGGGTAAGGTAGTAATCACTGGAACGTGGTGTGTTGCCTTAGTCAGATTTTTGTATAAAAAAAAAAAAAATTTGATGGTCATTATACCAGTAATGGGGGAACTTGGTGTCACCACTGTGAATTTGGCCGGAGCTGGATGTGGCTTGTGACCTGCTCTTAGACCTGAATATACAGTTAGGGCCAGAAATATTTGGACAGTGACACAATTTTCGCGAGTTGGGCTCTGCATGCCACCACATTGGATTTGAAATGAAACCTCTACAACAGAATTCAATTGCAGATTGTAACGTTTAATTTGAAGGGTTGAACAAAAATATCTGATAGAAAATGTAGGAATTGTACACATTTCTTTACAAACACTCCACATTTTAGGAGGTCAAAAGTAATTGGACAAATAAACATAACCCAAACAAAATATTTTTATTTTCAATATTTTGTTGCGAATCCTTTGGAGGCAATCACTGCCTTAAGTCTGGAACCCATGGACATCACCAAACGCTGGGTTTCCTCCTTCTTAATACTTTGCCAGGCCTTTACAGCCACAGCCTTCAGGTCTTGCTTGTTTGTGGGTCTTTCCGTCTTAAGTCTGGATTTGAGCAAGTGAAATGCATGCTCAATTGGGTTAAGATCTGGTGATTGACTTGGCCATTGCAGAATGTTCCACTTTTTTGCACTCATGAACTCCTGGGTAGCTTTGGCTGTATGCTTGGGGTCATTGTCCATCTGTACTATGAGGCACCGTCCAATCAACTTTGCAGCATTTGGCTGAATCTGGGCTGAAAGTATATCCCAGTACACTTCAGAATTCATCCGGCTACTCTTGTCTGCTGTTATGTCATCAATAAACACAAGTGACCCAGTGCCATTGAAAGCCATGCATCCAGCCAGCCATGCCATCACGTTGCCTCCACCATGTTTTACAGAGGATGTGGTGTGCCTTGGATCATGTGCCGTTCCCTTTCTTCTCCAAACTTTTTTCTTCCCATCATTCTGGTACAGGTTAATCTTTGTCTCATCTGTCCATAGAATACTTTTCCAGAACTGAGCTGGCTTCTTGAGGTGTTTTTCAGCAAATTTAACTCTATTTTTGGAATTGATGAATGGTTTGCATCTAGATGTGAACCCTTTGTATTTACTGTCATGGAGTCTTCTCTTTACTGTTGACTTAGAGACAGATACACCTACTTCACTGAGAGTGTTCAGGACTTCAGTTGATGTTGTGAACGGGTTCTTCTTCACCAAATAAAGTATGTGGCGATCATCCACCACTGTTGTCATCCGTGGACGCCCAGGCCTTTTACAGTTCCCAAGCTCACCAGTCAATTCCTTTTTTCTCAGAATGTACCCAACTGTTGATTTTGCTACTCCAAGCATGTCTGCTATCTCTCTGATGTTTTTTTTTCTTTTTTTCAGCCTCAGGATGTTCTGCTTCACCTCAATTGAGAGTTCCTTTGACCGCATGTTGTCTGGTCACAGCAACAGCTTCCAAATGCAAAACCACACACCTGGAATCCACCCCTGACCTTTTAACTACTTCATTGATTACAGGTTAACGAGGGAGACGCCTTCAGAGTTAATTGCAGCCCTTAGAGTCCATTGTCCAATTACTTTTGGTCCCTTGAAAAAGAGGAGGCTATGCATTACAGAGCTATGATTCCTAAACCCTTTCTCTGATTTGGATGTGGAAACTCTCATATTGCAGCTAGGAGTGTGCACTTTCAGCCTATATTATATATATAATTGTATTTCTGAACATGTTTTTGTAAATAGCTAAAATAACAAAACTTGTGTCACTGTCCAAATATTTCTGGCCCTAACTAGCTTGCGATTTTCTCTGAGCTGTATGTGGCTAGTGACCCTCTCTCTCAGAGCTCGATGTCGTTTGTGACCCTCCCTCAGAGCTGTATGTAATAGAAAGTAAAAAAACGATATTGTGCCACACTGCAACTGGATGAAATTAATACGCGGTTTTACTATGTGTGCACTAACCTGGACTGGTTGTGCAACTCACCGCACAACCAGACTGATGGCTTAATATGAGTCACCGTGTGACTGGGTCCATTGTTCCCTCCTCCTTTGATACTTCGGGCCTGAGGGTTGGCTCCTAGATTCCTCCAGAGATGGAGGTGAGCTCCTTCACTCCTCCACCCAATGAGGCAGACATGATACAATGGCTTCCATCCAAGCTCCACACTGTGTATCAGTTGATCATTCAAGAGTGGGTCTTAATGATGTACTGCCAGGTTCTGTGGATCTTAGAGCAACTCACACACCGCACTCCCAACAAGGGAGAAAGAGATTGGCAGATAGAAAACAAGCGATGTCAGAAGTTTGGAGCGCTAAAGAAACCACAGATTGATTATATTACTAATACTTTATTGCACGAACAACAGGGGTCCAGTATGCCACAACGCGTTTCGACGCACAGTTGCATCTTTCTCAAGTGGATGAAGTTGAGAAAGACGCAACTGTGCGTCGAAACGCGTTGTGGCATACTGGACCCCTACTGTTCGTGCAAGAAAGTATTGGTAATATAATCATCAATCTGTGGTTTCTTTAGCGCTCCAAACTTCTGACACCGCTTGTTTTCTATCGGAGCTGGATGTGGCTTGTGACCCTGCCTCAGAGCTGGATGTGGCTTGTGACCCTGCCTCAGAGCTGGATGTGGCTTGTGACCCTCCCTCAGAGCTGGATGTGGCTTGTGACCCTCCCTCAGAGCTGGATGTGGCTTGTGACCCTCCCTCAGAGCTGGATGTGGCTTGTGACCCTGCCTCAGAGCTGGATGTGGCTTGTGACCCTCCCTCAGAGCTGGATGTGGCTTGTGACCCTCCCTCAGAGCTGGATGTGGCTTGTGACCCTCCCTCAGAGCTGGATGTGGCTTGTGACCCTCCCTCAGAGCTGGATGTGGCTTGTGACCCTCCCTCAGAGCTGGATGTGGCTTGTGACCCTCCCTCAGAGCTGGATGTGGCTTGTGACCCTGCCTCAGAGCTGGATGTGGCTTGTGACCCTCCCTCAGAGCTGGATGTGGCTTGTGACCCTCCCTCAGAGCTGGATGTGGCTTGTGACCCTCCCTCAGAGCTGGATGTGGCTTGTGACCCTGCCTCAGAGCTGGATGTGGCTTGTGACCCTCCCTCAGAGCTGGATGTGGCTTGTGACCCTCCCTCAGAGCTGGATGTGGCTTGTGACCCTCCCTCAGAGCTGGATGTGGCTTGTGACCCTCCCTCAGAGCTGGATGTGGCTTGTGACCCTCCCTCAGAGCTGGATGTGGCTTGTGACCCTCCCTCAGAGCTGGATGTGGCTTGTGACCCTCCCTCAGAGCTGGATGTGGCTTGTGACCCTCCCTCAGAGCTGGATGTGGCTTGTGACCCTGCCTCAGAGCTGGATGTGGCTTGTGACCCTCCCTCAGAGCTGGATGTGGCTTGTGACCCTCCCTCAGAGCTGGATGTGGCTTGTGACCCTGCCTCAGAGCTGGATGTGGCTTGTGACCCTGCCTCAGAGCTGGATGTGGCTTGTGACCCTGCCTCAGAGCTGGATGTGGCTTGTGACCCTCCCTCAGAGCTGGATGTGGCTTGTGACCCTCCCTCAGAGCTGGATGTGGCTTGTGACCCTCCCTCAGAGCTGGATGTGGCTTGTGACCCTCCCTCAGAGCTGGATGTGGCTTGTGGACCCTCCCTCAGAGCTGGATGTGGCTTGTGACTTTGCCTCAGAGCTGGATGTGGCTTGTGACCCTCCCTCAGAGCTGGATGTGGCTTGTGACCCTCCCTCAGAGCTGGATGTGGCTTGTGACCCTCCCTCAGAGCTGGATGTGGCTTGTGACCCTCCCTCAGAGCTGGATGTGGCTTGTGACCCTGCCTCAGAGCTGGATGTGGCTTGTGACCCTCCCTCAGAGCTGGATGTGGCTTGTGACCCTCCCTCAGAGCTGGATGTGGCTTGTGACCCTCCCTCAGAGCTGGATGTGGCTTGTGACCCTCCCTCAGAGCTGGATGTGGCTTGTGACCCTCCCTCAGAGCTGGATGTGGCTTGTGACCCTCCCTCAGAGCTGGATGTGGCTTGTGACCCTCCCTCAGAGCTGGATGTGGCTTGTGACCCTGCCTCAGAGCTGGATGTGGCTTGTGACCCTCCCTCAGAGCTGGATGTGGCTTGTGACCCTGCCTCAGAGCTGGATGTGGCTTGTGACCCTCCCTCAGAGCTGGATGTGGCTTGTGACCCTCCCTCAGAGCTGGATGTGGCTTGTGACCCTCCCTCAGAGCTGGATGTGGCTTGTGACCCTCCCTCAGAGCTGGATGTGGCTTGTGACCCTCCCTCAGAGCTGGATGTGGCTTGTGACCCTCCCTCAGAGCTGGATGTGGCTTGTGACCCTCCCTCAGAGCTGGATGTGGCTTGTGACCCTCCCTCAGAGCTGGATGTGGCTTGTGACCCTCCCTCAGAGCTGGATGTGGCTTGTGACCCTCCCTCAGAGCTGGATGTGGCTTGTGACCCTCCCTCAGAGCTGGATGTGGCTTGTGACCCTCCCTCAGAGCTGGATGTGGCTTGTGACCCTGCCTCAGAGCTGGATGTGGCTTGTGACCCTCCCTCAGAGCTGGATGTGGCTTGTGACCCTCCCTCAGAGCTGGATGTGGCTTGTGACCCTCCCTCAGAGCTGGATGTGGCTTGTGACCCTCCCTCAGAGCTGGATGTGGCTTGTGACCCTCCCTCAGAGCTGGATGTGGCTTGTGACCCTCCCTCAGAGCTGGATGTGGCTTGTGACCCTCCCTCAGAGCTGGATGTGGCTTGTGACCCTCCCTCAGAGCTGGATGTGGCTTGTGACCCTCCCTCAGAGCTGGATGTGGCTTGTGACCCTCCCTCAGAGCTGGATGTGGCTTGTGACCCTCCCTCAGAGCTGGATGTGGCTTGTGACCCTCCCTCAGAGCTGGATGTGGCTTGTGACCCTCCCTCAGAGCTGGATGTGGCTTGTGACCCTCCCTCAGAGCTGGATGTGGCTTGTGACCCTCCCTCAGAGCTGGATGTGGCTTGTGACCCTGCCTCAGAGCTGGATGTGGCTTGTGACCCTCCCTCAGAGCTGGATGTGGCTTGTGACCCTCCCTCAGAGCTGGATGTGGCTTGTGACCCTCCCTCAGAGCTGGATGTGGCTTGTGACCCTCCCTCAGAGCTGGATGTGGCTTGTGACCCTCCCTCAGAGCTGGATGTGGCTTGTGACCCTCCCTCAGAGCTGGATGTGGCATATGACCTTCTCTCAGAGCTGGATGTGGCATATGACCTTCTCTCAAACCTGGATGAGGCTTCCTGACCTCTCTGAGCAGAATGTGGCTTCCTGACCTTCTTGTCTCTGATTTGGATGTGGCTCGAGACTCTGAGCTGAATGTGGCTTGCGACCCTCTCTGAGACTTAGATGTGGCTTGCGACTCTCTGTGAGTTGAATATGACTCGCAACCTCTCTGAGGTTTGGATGTGGCTCATGGGAGCTGGATGTGGTTGTCGACCCTCTCTGAGAGATGGATGTGGCTCACAATGCTCTTTTGAACTGGATGTGGCTCGCGATGCTCTCTGAGATTTGGACATGGTTCTCAGTGGCAGAAAGGTTGAGGACTACTGGTATATCACATAATCAACTTTTAGTACTTGGGTATATTGTAAGTAAATATAAGCTTCTGCACACGTTTTCGGTGCCAATAGATAGATAAATCAATGCTCCAAGTGTTTATGTATACTCTTTCTAGTGCTTCCTTTGTATGTACTTTCCATACAAGTTGTTATGTACTTGTTAGACAAGTTGTCATTGGGCTAAGCGTTACATTTAATGACAGGTGGGGAATGATTTTCCTATTTGCCTGTCAGTCTTTCCTATCACATTGTTAGTATATGAGCTCTGCACGCTTTCTGCTGTTGGTGCAGTTCAGATCAGTGGAGCTGGAGCGCAGCTGCTGCTGATGTGGCAGTGCCGGGCGAACATTCCTCCCTGCCTCTGCTGGCAACACGTATTTGTTGTTTAAAGGTCATAGCAATTCAGAATTAAAATAGACAGGGAAATATGTGAAGTTAGAGGCAGGATGACAACTTTCCCATGGTTGTTTTCAAGCAGTGGCAGATGGCACTAACCTAGATACGATACAAAATGCTACTTGTGTTATGGAATGTACCTGGCGCTAAAGTATTTTAAGTAGAATGTCAACTTTGTGCTGTTATTAAATTGTGTACAGTTGTGGCCAAAAGTATTGACACCCCTACAATTCTGTCAGATAATACTCAGTTTCTTCCTGAAAATGATTGCAATCACAAATTCTTTGGTATTATTATCTTCATTTAATTTGTCTTCAATGAAAAAACACAAAATAGAATGAAGGAAAAAGCAAAACATTGATCATTTCACACAAAACTCCAAAAATGGGCCAGACAAAAGTATTGGCACCCTCAGCCTAATGCTTGGTTGCACAACCTTTAGCCAAAATAACTGCGATCAACCGCTTCCGGTAACCATCAATGAGGTTCTTACAGTGCTCTGCTGGAATTTTAGACCATTCTTCTTTGGCAAACTGCTCCAGGTCCCTGATATTTGAAGGGTGCCTTCTCCAAATTGCCATTTTTAGATCTCTCTACAGGTGTTCTATGGGATTCAGGTCTGTACTCATAGCTGGCCACTTTAGAAGTCTCAAGTGCTTTCTCTCAAACCATTTTCTAGTGCTTTTTGAAGTGGGTCATTGTCCTGCTGGAACACCCATGACCTCTGAGGGAGACTCAGCTTTCTAAGACTGGGCCCTATATTATGCTGCAAAATTTGTTGGTAGTCTTCAGACTTCATAATGCCATGCACACGGTCAAGCAGTCCAGTGCCAGAGGCAGCAAAGCAACCCCAAAACATCAGGGAAACTCCGCCATGTTTAACTGTAGGGACCATGTTCTTTTCTTTGAATGCCTCTTTTTTTCTCCTGTAAACTGTATGTTGATGCCTTTGCCCAAAAAGCTCTACTTTTGTCTCATCTGACCAGAGAACATTCTTCCAAAACGTTTTAGGGTGCCTTCACATTTGCGTTCCCCTCCGCAGCGTTGTGTGGAGGGGAGCCGCAATGTGACCGCAGCACCGCAAGCCCCTATCTTTATAATGGGAGCACATGATGCTGCGCTTGACTGCACATGACTGTGCGCACCCACTCACTGCCATAGGTGATCTGTGCGCAGGCGGATGCCTGCGCACAAATCACCCAGTCTCGTCCGCACCAGAAATGTATGTTAGGGGCTTGCGGTGCTGCGGTCACATTGCGGCTCCCCTCCGCAGAACGTTGCGGAGGGGAACGCAAATGTGAAAATAGCCTTAGACTTTCTCAGATAAGTTTTGGCAAACTCCAGCCTGGCTTTTTTAGGTCTCGGGGTAAGAAGTGGGGTCTTCCTACGTATCCTACCATACAGTCCCTTTTCATTCAAACGCTGACGGATAGTACAGGTTGACACTGTTGCACCCTCGGACTGCAGGGCAGCTTGAACTTGTTTGGATGTTAGTCGAGGTTCTTTATCCACCATCCGCACAATCTTGCGTTGAAATCTCGTCAATTTTTCTTTTCCGTCCACATCTAGGGAGGTTAGCCACAGTGACATGGGCTTTAAACTTCTTGATGACACTGTGCACGGTAGACACAGGAACATTCAGGTCTTTGGAGATGGACTTGTAGCCTTGAGATTGCTCATGCTTCCTCACAATTTGGTTTCTCAAGTCCTCAGACAGTTCTTTGGTCTTCTTTCTTTTCTCCATGCTCAATGTGGTACACACAAGGACACAGGACAGAGGTTGAGTCAACTTTAATCCATGTCAACTGGCTGCAAGTGTGATTTAGTTAGGTGCCACAGGTAAGTTCCAGGTGCTGTTAATTATACAAATTAGAGAAGCATGACATGATTTTTCTAACAGTGCCAATACATTTGTCCACCCCCTTTTTATGTTTGGTGTGGATTTATATCCAATTTGGCTTTAGGACAATTCTTTTTGTGTTTTTTCATTGAAGACAAATTAAAGAAGCTAATAATACCAAGGAATTTGTGATTGCAATCATTTTCAGGAAGAAACTGAGTATAATCTGACAATTGCAGGGGTGTCAATACTTTTGGCCACAACTGTATGTGGATAATTGAATATAGTATCTTGGCATTAGATATCACAGGACACCTTCAGACATTTTGTGGACCTACATAATAGGTGGGTGGTTTTGATATTAGGATGTATGTATTAATACAAACAAGAATTCAAAAGCGCTCTGTGAGTGCCAAGATATATGTAAACATTAAATCTATGAACCCTAAACTACATTACTGCTATGTAGAATATACTTATAAAAATGAAGGTACTTTGTGTACAAATTGGCCAATTCACCAGCCAGCACAAGGCAAACTCTCATTGATGGGACCCTAACCTACTATTTATCAAATATGCATCACCTGGGCCAAAGCCTACAAATGTTAAAGGCATGTGGGATGCAGCACTACTTAAAAACAGCCTTAGGACTCATTCACACATCTTGTAAAAATATAAAAGGGTGGGGGACAAGAGGCGCAATAGTGCCCTATCACTAGTGACACTAATCGTAATGGGGTGGTGCTGAGAAGCCACTCACCTGATCCAGTTGTGATCCCCACAACTGGTTTGAAGGCGTTTAGGAAATATTATTCCAAGCTGCTGCAGGACCTCCATCGACCACTGAACAGTGGTTTAATCCAGAAAAATGATGGGAGTGTAGGTCACGGTCCGCGCTGCTCCAGGGCTTAAAAAACCCACCAAAGTGTCAGTCAGATTTCCATCCTTTATTCTCCTTCTCCTGTTTCGGCGCCCCACCTGGCGCCTTCCTCAGGGATATACCTAAAAAGGTATCACAACCACAAGATTTGTATCTTGTTTCTCACACTGAGAGCAATCAACATTTTCTCAACTGGCTAACACGGTACCAAACCTATTTTTTTCCTCTAGAGAACCTGTAATCTCACCAGAGAGCACTGACCTGAACCATGGGTTACTCTAAAGGCCCCTTTACACGGCTCCACATTGTTCTCAACATCGTTCAAAAGTGACGTGTTGAACGATGTTGAAACTAATCGTTAGTGCGTCGTTGCGTTTAACCAAATGATTCAACTACGATAATTAGTCAAGTTGAAGTTGACAGGTTTATGAACATGTTCAAAAACCTGACAACTTCAACTCAACCAACCTGCTGCATCGTACTGTGTGACCCCACGCTACCGATGTCATGGATGACTTCGCCCATTCACAGCAATGAGCAGGGATCGTTCGCGGAGTTTGTGAACGCTCCCTGCTCACAACATTGTTGGTGAGTTGTCCACGATATCTACATGTGTGACATCTCATCAACAATGTCGGCAACGACCGCGTGCACCCGAGATCGTTGCCGACATAATTTCAACGTTGAAGCATGTGACGGTACCTTAAGCGAGCTGCTCGTCTCTAATCTATACACAGATATACTCTCTTGGAAATAAAATCCAAACCATCTGCCTAACATTGTGTAGTTTCTGAAGATGTTCTGTGGTATGTGGTACCAAGATATTTTGTGAAGTGTGTTCATAGATCGAGCTATAGATGCTGGGTTAGTTAGGAATCTGGGGAATTTGAAAGTCATGTTCCTCAAACCTTTCCTAATGAAAGAGGCCATGAAGTGATGAACAGAGTCTGCAATGCTGTCTAGATACATAGCAAAGTAACATCCACACAAATGTGCAGACCCCAAGTTTCCCAGTAGAACCATTTCCACAGACACACACTGCTTTGGCTAGGCTTCTGTCTTCCAATAGTGCATCTTAGGCTACATTCACACACTGCAAAATTTCTGCTTCTTTTTACGCATGCGTACTTCTTGCATTTTAAGGATGCATATTTTTGAGCATGTAAAAACGCACTGCATTTTTTTGCATGCGCTTTTTTTTTTTGCACTGTCCACTGGAACAGTGACGAAAGAAAGATATTTAAAAAAAAAAAAAGGAGGGGGGTCCTTGATGTCATTACCTTTTCGATATTGTAACCAGGGAGACACTGAGGTCAGCTCAGGTGGCATGATCTGAGCTGTCCTCAGGTCACCTAATTTAAAAAAAAAAAATGACTTTGGCTTCACCCTATTCTTGGGTCCAGCAAGGTACAACTAGGCAGTGGGGGGCTGGAATCTGCAGCGCAGGGTGGCCTAAGCTTTGTGTCATTAGAAGCGCCATGACACTGACATGACCTAGAAGCGCCATCTTCTGGCGCTGTATCCTCCTCATCCAGCGGCTCTGGTGCCGGGTGGCTCGAATGGTAATAATACAAAGCTGGCACTAAGCTTGAAATTCATGGGATCACACCAATATTAGACATGACCACCATGAATTTCTAGTGAGGATAAAACAACACAGAGAAAAAATATTTTTATTAGAAATAAAACAGAATTAGCGACTCCATCTTTTCTAAAGAAAAGAACCCCCCCCCTTCCAATGTAGTCCAGGGTCGAGGGTCTCGTAACGTCCAATCTGGATCCAAACCGATCATCAGATGATGTGTCAGGTTCAAGGACCTGAATCGGATGACAAATCAGCTGATTGTTTAAAAGTCGGTTAAAACAATCAGCTTATACATCAGTGGAAAAAAAATATATAGCTAGAACTCAGTCTTGGAGGAAGAGTAGGGCTCTGTCTCCTTTCAGGTCCACAGAAAGGGGTCTGGCATCACAAAAAAACACTCTTGCCCGATTGATACGTAACGCGATCTGGCCTACTCAGCCAAAGGTGAGAGTCCTCCTGACTGCATAGGAGCGCACTCTATACGAGCCATGGCTTCCTCCTTCGCAAAGAGAGCTGATATCTATTGATTTAATTTGTAAGGTGGTGACTTGGGCCTCACCTTCCTCCTTTTTCAGACACTATCGCCTTGATTTGTCTACTTCCACTGACCTTGATTTCGGGAGATCAGTTCTCAATACTGTGGTCCCTCCCAGGTGATGATGGTCCCTGAAAGGCTCTCAGTGGGTGCTGTCGTGACTATAGGAAAAACCCAGATTACTTACTGGTAATCGTATTTTACGGGTCCACGACAGCACCCACTCATGTCCCAAATGTTATAATTATTCAGTTTTTTTTTCTACACCCCTGGAAAAAGGTGGTTTGTTTGCTTTTCTCCCTCTTATGGTGATGGTATTGTGATATACAGATAATGTTGTTTCCTGTATTTATCATGTTATGGCGGTTTCTCTAAATACTCTGTAACCCAGCTGAGGGGTGTGAGGGGGACCACCCGTTTTTATCTGTAAGTTTCTTGTCCCTGTGGGTGGATCCCCTCTGTCAGTGGGTGCTGTCATGGACTCCGTAAAATATCAGTTATCAGTTAGTAATCTAGGATTTCTGCAAAACCTATTCTTCTTAATGGACAATTGTGCATTCAGGGCATCAGTTAAGCATTGTATGGGTTTCTCAATATCCCTCCTTAATCTCCTTTATTCTTAAATTTCCATGTTTAAACACATTAAAAACGACTCGAGGTTTGTAAGTGAAATGAGTCAGCACTTTAATTTCATGCCACACTATAGGAAGAATATTTTGTCTTTACTTCCAAACGGGGACATGTATTGTGTCTGACGGCTTTTTCTTGTGTTTTTTTTCCTTTTTGTTATTGCAGTCTGTGACTTTATACAAAATTCCAGGTTCCAAAAAGACTAGAACAACACTCAAATTATGCTGATCACCTTGTATTGTTTAAAAATGAGTGGTGCAGTTTTTTTTAAATGGCCTTTCAGGAGTTATCCCTATCATACTTGTCAAGACTCTGCTTGCTGTCCTTTAATATGGTCCTCTGTTATTTACTTCTATTTGATAAAACTATGTCCAGGACATGGGATATGACTGTAACCATTATTGTTTTACTAAATGCTTCTCTTATTTTCCTTTTTCCCTATTGTTGTTCACCCTCTTCCTTTTTTTTTCTTCCTGTATCCCATTCCCTGTATATCTATACAAATTTAAATAAAATCATCTTGTATACAGGACATGGGGTAAACAGGTTATATGTGTAGTATAGTAATCATGCTGTGGCTTGCGCCGGTTCAATCATCATATCACTAGAATTCCTGGAAGTAAACGATCTAATTAACCAAATCAAAGACTGCTAGCTGAGATCTGTCAGCAGGATTTAGCTATGCAATCTAAAGACAGTATTCTGTAGGGGTTAACACTCAGATTTCAGATTCCTGTTTTATCAAAGTCTGTGCTGTTTTTTAACTGCAATGTTTATATTGGCTTCAGTAAATTGTCATTGCAGGACTAGGTCATCTAGTTCGGAATGTCCCCATCTGGGATGAGCAGCTCACTGTCTATAGTTCTTGTACATACAGAGCTTGGTGTGGGTGAGAGCAGCTTTCTCAGCTCTGCTGCATTGCTAAATCGAATAACTGTGTCAGAACCGCTGCACCCAGTACACGAAGTGATACATCACTGGATTCAGGGTCTCTATCCTTACATTATGCAGCTATTAGGTGAGGTAGCAGAAACCTGCTGACAGATTCCCTTTAAGAAATGAATACAGAAAGTCTCCTAGAATATTGAACAGCTTTTCATTATATGGATAATAATATTTTTGTGAATTGGTAATACCCCTATATTCTTTTGTTGGCTTGCTTCATGTAAGGTCAGAAAGGTTAATCTCCTCTAGAACAGGATAATCATAAAATAACCCAGCTGAAAAAAAATTTTTCATGACTCTTTTTTTGTCCACAGAGGAAGCTCTCATGTGAAAACGATACCTCAGTACAAGGAGGAACAATGTGCTCCAGCATTAAATTTAGAGACCAAGAAGGTTCTGGATTTACAGGCTCCAATAACAAGGTTTGTATTAAGGGCTTGGAAATGCAGTATAGAAAGCACAGTTTGAAGGGCACCCTCAGCGACCAGTTGTTGTCACCCCCAACAGCTGGATATAAACAGTATGTGGAGCAGCACAGCACAGCTACCTACACTTTAGTGGCCACCGCTGTGTACTGCAGCTGTATTACTTGGCTGAGCTGTTTACATCCGGCCAGTGCTGGAGTGTTAGACCCTCACTGATCTCATGTTACTTATCCAAAGGATTGGTCAATAATATCACAGTAATGGGGTTGTCCATTACTGTGATATTGATGACCAATCCTTTGGATAAGTAACATGAGATCAGTGAGGGTCATCAATATCACAGTAATGGACAACCCCTTTAGTGTGTGTGGTTTTTTTTCCAGCATTCAGTCCATGATGGATGAACTTCTTGTGGCCCACAGGGGATTCCCTTGCTTCACCCTTATTCACGGGGGAAGGCATAAAAAATTTGGAAGAAAACTATAAAATTTGGGCTACCATTCCTTTTTCAGTTGCCCTTGCAGCCATCTAGAGGTATGTGACCTTCCAAGTTTTTAAAATCTTTGGGAAGAATAAAATTTAAATAATTGAAAAAAAATGAAGTTTTCCTGAAAAAATTTTAGTTTCCGATATATTGTTTGTCTAAAAGTCCTTAAAGGTGTTGTACACTACTTTTGAAAACCCCCTTTCCCTTAATTGATGTTCTCCCCAATAAAAGAACCCCCAAATCATACTCCTCTCTAGTGCTGAAAAGGGCCCTTTTCCCGCAGTGTCCCGTGCTGTCTCCCCCTTGATCTTGTGTGATAATTTTTAAAGTCAAAAAAATCCCTCGGCCAATCCCGGGAGCCACTTCATTCTTTCCTCTTTTGAACAAATCATACATTTTTGGGGAAAGTGAGAGCGCAGCTGCAGCTGGGGCCCATCCCCAAAAGATGTCAATTACAAACCACAGAGGGGAGAGTTTTAAAAGGATGCTGATTGCCTGCCCGGGATTGCATACTTGCCCGGGTCGGGAAAACACTCTGCTACTTACATGCGGGGTCTCTCAGACGAGACTTGGAAGAGACGGGGGGCAGTGACCCTGAACGGCCTCTCCCTCTCTTTGGGCGGGGAGTGTGGAGCTGCACAAAAAACCCCAAGGCCCCCTGACACTCCTCTCCAAAGAGGGGGAAAGGGCCCTTCAGGGGCACGCTCCCAGTTTTCTTCCAAATCTCTCTGAGAAAACCCCCGCATTAAGAAACAGGGGGTGTGTCCCAAGCCCTTAACATTATTTTCTCGAACTCCAGGGTACCCTAGCACCAAACCCCTGGAATATTGAGAAAAAAGGATTTTTTCCCGCTCTGAAGATCAATGAAATTTCGTGAATTTTTATTTAAAAAAAAGGTTAATAAAATGCTCCCCCAAATTGGGGGGGGGTTTAAAACATTGATGACAAAAAAAGCCCATGGGTTTAAAAAGCTGTGGGGGTTTCAGAATTTCCGTATATAAATCGTGTATAAAACCGACCCGTGTAAAGCCGACCCCCCCTACTTTTTCCCCCAAAAACTGGGAAAAAACCCATTGATTCGTGTATAAGCCGAGGTTGGACCCCAGCACAGGTTAAAACAGCCCCCAAACAGTGT